>JAVYIG010005319.1:0-17500 GCA_035222895.1 Strongylocentrotus droebachiensis | reverse complement strand
CTCCTTACCCTGTCACAAGTCCCATTATTTTACCGCTTGTTGGTATTTACAGCTTATACGTGTTGGGTTTTACTACCATAAACACTCGTATAACAAGGGTCCAAAACAGCAGCATCACGATATGAACATCCCGTTCCGAATCATTCTTAATTGTCTTATCAGGAAACGGACTTCGTTCAAAAGGCGAGATTTTGTTTTGGAGTTGTCAGTAGCTGTCTGTGTATTTATTCGGAGTCGCAATAATTGTTGTTGGTCATTAAGCGTATCGCTATGTCTACACGAACAGACTGGAATAATGTTACGTAATATCAATGCAGGTAAATGATTTAGATTTAGAATCTTCTTCTGTGGAATTCATTTCAAGTATGACTAATCTTTTTCTATTATATCAATTCAAGTTTTAAGCTTGTTCTAAAGTCCCATAGTACAAGGTGTAAAACATTTTCGACACTTTTGAGCTAGGAGGGGGAAGGGGGGGGGGGTGTATACAGTCATATTCGAAGAATCGTATCGAATTTTAGGTTTTTGAATTGTCATCTTTATATTTGAAACATGCGGTCAGTCTTGAATGTTCTATGTATTGAAGTTATTGATGCCTATGTGTGCATAATGTTAAAGTCTAACCATATTATAAACTACAATCGTTACCACTTTGTCTCTCTCATACTTCCTCCTGCCTCTCCGCCTTCTCCCCCTCTCTCTCTTTTTATCTTTCTTTCTCTCTCTTTTTTTCTTTCTTTCCCTCTCTCACTCTCTCTTTCCCTCTCTGCCCCCTGTATCTCCATCTCAACCTCTCTCTCTTTTTATCTCTCTTTCTCTCTCTCTTCCCTCTCTCTCTCTCTCTCTCCCTCTCTCTCTTTCCTTCCCCTCTCTATCACTCTTTCTCTCACCCGGTATCTTAGTTATCTTTCCCCAACCCCTCCCTACCCCTTGGAACAAGTGCTCCTATACATGATTGAATCCACAGACAGTTTTGTCTTTCCCCAAGATCGAACAAAACATGGTCAACGTTCATTTTCCTTTTAAAAGAAGTAACAATAGTTAAAATAAATGAAATCATGCTCTATTAAATGAAGAAAGATGTCAATGATGGTCTTATTGGTGTTATGTTTGTTTTTGTTCATGTCTAGTCCTTTTTTTCTAAGATCATGGTGTTAGCCGATGAATGTGGAAAAATTTGAAGAAATTGATAGACGTTTTGTAAGTTACGAAATTCAAGACACTATGTTATGATCTTACTATAATCTTACTCGTATTTGATGTAGGAATGAAAACATCAAATTTTGATGATTAGAGTGCTCAAATATTTAATTTACTCTCGTGCAATAAGAAGAAATATGTTTACATGACAAACTAACAGATAACTACAGGAAGACAGCATTTCAAGTTTCAGCCTAAATGTATAAGATTTAAAACAAAATGAACAAACAACTTTTATAATACATGTACCTCCGACTTCCTTACAACTTGCACAAATAGGCGAGTTTCCTTATAAATACTGGATTTTAGCATCATTTTCTGAATGAAAAACAAATGAGTTCCAATGCATCAAACAGGGAAAATGTCATTATTTAGAGTGTTCCCAAGCGATTGTTTCTTTTCTGTTCAAGATATTGAATATTTCTCATACGTTGCGTTTGCGTATGAGTTCTTTTGAATCACATCGCCTTTATTTCTCTTTCGCTTTGGTGCGACTTTAGGTTTCACCACCTGATGTCTCCCATGTTCTCTCTGATTGCCTACAGTATATGTATCAACCACGGTACGATCACCGCTCCGTGCGCTCTCATTCTCGAGTTCATGCACCGTTTCGTTCACGCGATCGTCGTTACTTCTGGGGGACATTGCCTCGTAGAAAGTGTCATTCTTTGTGACGTCATTAGAGTCATTGTTGACACCGTAGACTTTCCCCTCAGTCGTTTCATCAGATGGGAGGTTAGTGGTCAGGTTAACGTACGCGTGTTTCTTATCGTCGAAATCGTTTTCTTTTGTTGTAGCGCCTGGTGACAATCGCTGCTCGTTGTTTGTCGGTTTCTTAGCCGCGCACGCAGTCATCGGGAGGTACCTGTGGTATGCAATTGGTGTCGTCGCTTTCCGAGTATTCTCAATTTTCGTCATATAAAATGGTTTAATGGCCAACATTTTGGATTCGACCTCGGGCGTTGTCATATCGCCCTCCTGAAAATTAGCGTATTCGTTTTCCGTGTCGTTGATCGCCGTCGCGTAGTCATGCTCGATCTGGCAGTACGCGGAGGCGTCGTGCTGCGTCGGATCCCCAGCGGCGACCGAGTAGTGATGGTGGACGGTGCCGGGTGAATGGGAGCTGCTCGTCGACGTGTTTTGACCGACTGCGTAGTAATGGTCGTCGTCATCGTTGTCGAACTCTTGATAATCGGACTCCTTGCTGTGCGGGTCGTCGACGCGGCTGCTGCAGGAGACCTGAACCATCGGGATACTGTGTGAGGGAGAGTCTAGGGATCGATCACGTGGATGACCAGGGGTGCGGAAATCGCCGGTGTTTGGGAGGGTATACAGGTGGGATAGTACTTGGTGTTCCGCCTGCATTGGCTGGGTTCTGCGTCTTTTTTTAAGAAATAAAAAAGAAATAAAGAAATTAATTGACCATAACATGTATCCTAAACATTAGTCAATCCCAATTCCTATTTGCGAGTATGAACAATGCCCCAGAACAATTAATCACATGCCGAATAAAACAGATACGTTTTACGTTTTTATATTACAGGCAGGGCCCACAGATAGAGCAGTGAAACAGCCGATGTGGCTGCGCTGGGCAAATATATGAGACCAAATATTACGTTATAATATAAACGTTAAAAGGAATGCTTGAAAGCCACAATACATACCGTCTTACGAAGTAGCAAGATATAGTGAGCGTTGATACCAGCGCGAGCAGAACTACCACACCAATCGCTGAGAACATCGGGATCATGAAACCATCTGATATGAAGAAGAAAAAAAAACACTTTCGTTTAGTTATCGCGACATCTATAGTAATATTGGACGATGAATCTACATAACATAGTAAAGAATTCAGTTTGTAATATTTGTCTAGCTATTATAGTTGCAAATCTTTTTAGTGTAAAAACATGAAGTCTTCAATTTATGAAAACATTGTCTTTTAATTGCAAAATCTAACAAGGGCATATTTTTCGGGCAAAATTTGTTTCGAGCTGTATGTTCGATCGGTTTTGCTTTAATAATAATGATGATAATATAAATCTGGCTTTATATAGCGCTTAATATGAAGTACCGTCTCTAAGCGCTTTACATTTTATTATTATCTCGGTCACGGGATTCATTCTTGCACGATGTGACCCCCTTCTCCACTCCTTGGGGAGTATTTCCACCACATGAGGGCACCGTGAGAGCATATGGCAATTACTAATACAAAGGCTTTCGTCATCGTACCAGGCCTCCATTTCTATCCTGGGTATGGAGTGCGAAATGTAGATCAATGCCTTGCCAAAGGACATTAAGTGCCGTGTCGGGGATCGAACTCACGACCTTTTCATATCAACTCAAGTGCTTAGACCACTCGACTACGAAATAAACGAACGATCGATCGATTTAATTTACTTACTCGATTTATTGTTGTTTGTAGATGACCCTGCGAGGTCTGGTTGTTTCTCGGGCAATTCCACCTTCGCGATAGGGTTGTTTTTGGTCTCTGTGCGTAAAACAAACAATTGTGAAAGGATAAAGTCCATTTAAATCACATCATTATAAAGAAATCATCAATATCAAGAAACAGACATTGTAAATGATCATCTAAAAGGAATTCAAGAGAGAAAGTTAACGCCTATAATGTGTTTATTGACAGACTTAAGCAAATCTTTTAAAATTGTGAGAAAAGTTGAAAAGGGAAATTCATCCCAGCATTTGGCAACAGTTTGAATGGTTATAACTGGACAACTTTAAGCAAAAGCCACCCTGAAATCGATTTTTTAAATAAAGTTACAAGAAAGGTGGAAGGTGACCGCGAAACTCACTTTTCTCAACCACTGCACTGACACGGATCCAAAAACCTTGGTACGCCACGCTGTAATCGGATTCGAACCGAATCGCAACGGATTCATTCACCGGAAACTCTGCGTAAAACCCACGTGGAGTCGAAGACCCGTTGAGAAAGACGACGTCGCTGCCATTTCCTAAGCGGGTACCCATCTTAACCGAGTCATGCTTCGGTTCGAGATGGCATGAGATGACGTCAACACGGATCAGCTTGTTCATTGGTGGATTTAGGTACCACGTGACGTTTTGGCTCCGAGGATACGGGCTAGGGTAGTTTTCGGAAACGATATTAAGTGGAGAGGCGACTTCAATTTGTTGTTCGCTAGGTTCTACATTTAATTCTGTAAAGGAAATGAAAATACATATAAAATAAATGCAAGAGCAAAAGAGAGAGAGAGAGTGAGGGAGAGAGAATAATACAAGGGCGGATTGGGGGGGGGGTGGAGATTGGCTAAGTAATTGATTTAATTCATGCACATAGAGATCGCGAAAACATTTTATATTATCAAATGAAACGTAAATATCAAAAGGAGAAAATCATGTCTTCTCTTTTCCCACTTAATATTAAACATAATCAATAGAAACATAAAATCAAGAGAAAGAAAGTTGGAGAGGTAGAGATAGAGAGAGAGAGAGAGAAAGAGAGAGAAAGAGAGAGAGAGAGCGAGAGCGTATTCAGATTGAAGACCATATTATCTCTTCAACATGATCGTGAATTCTTCATGTTATACCGATGAACTTATCGATTTAGTGTATTTCTTTGATCCAAGATCAGGAATCAACAGCATTTGACAGTGGAATAAATATATATATTTTATTTTTACGCCTGGTTTCCAAAATTGTCAGTATGCCCTTCAAAGGACACCATAAAGAGCCTTTTTTTTTACGTAACTGAAGATATACATACCTTCGAATGGGTTCGGGCCTGCAATTATTTCAATCAGGAAACCACGAAAAGTTTTTGAAATGTCGGCTTGAAACCTTAACCAAATTTCCGTGTCACCCGGTATGATAAGGTCTGTCGGCAAATCGGTTTTGTTGTACCGATCGGATATGGAGACCAGATGTGTTCCGCGGTCGCTGAAATCCGATCCGGTTCCGATGATGATCTTGTCCCATCGGTCTTCCAAGTCTATGTCCCTGAACCGGAACGTAACCGATTGTCCGGCGGGTGCTGAGATTCTCCAGAGAATGTCGGCATGGTTCGGGTATCTGTTTGGATAATCGGGTGATGCAATTTCGGTAGTTTGGTTATCCGAAAGTGCAACATCTCTCTCGTGATGTAAAGCTGAAATGGCAATCGGGAGGCAAAGGAAACTACAGTTAACATGATCGCAAACAAAATAAAATTTGAGTCATCTTAATACGATATTAATAAGGTTATCCATCAGCTATTTAAACATGTGAACATAAACTCAATAAACCCAATTCGAAAAAAGATTTCTGGGGATGTATAATAGGCTTACCTCATCAAATTTTAACACTGTTTACCACTGTTTTGTTCACTGAATCATTCAAGGTAACATTTCGGAGACAGTCGGTCAAGGTGGGTGTAAAGCTTATCTGTATAATGATGATATACCACCTGTCTGTGGGTGACAGGCATTATCAGTTTGAATCTATTTCCCAGAGACCCCCGTCACACTAATGAGAACGACACAAGAGCGATAACAAAATACTACAGTACACCGAATGGCAAAGAAACAGTTGGTTCGGGGTCAGTTTGCAGTCGGTATAGCGGTGTGACTGAGTGTTATTTAGCGGTACGTCTTCCTGTATGTGGTTTCCTGTTCCACCGTGTACTATACAGCCACATCATAATAATGGAGTTTAATGTGAGTTCACAACCTAAAGTCAGTGGCATAGCTATAGGGAGGCACATGAGGCACATTCCCCCTTTAACCCCCCCCCCAAAAAAAAATATATATATATATAAATAAACAGTAGACAAAGGGTGGAAAAGGAGAGCAGTGGATAGGAGCCAACAAGAAGACGCTTCGACACCCCTTCACCAACTCAGTGCACCCTCCACAGCAATTAATGACATTTTTAAATTGCGTTTCATCAACCAAGTAAGACCAGTGCCCCCCCTCCCGAATCCTCTCGCCCAAGCCTGTTTTTGAAGTATTTTTATTCGACATGTTTGTTCTCTGATGTGCAAATGATGTAACAATGTTTGTATTACTGGTATGTCACAACATGTACTTTGTTCGAATCTATGTTGTGTTCTTGCTCAAGAATGATTGAATACAAAATGTCTGTGGAAAAAAATGTTTGTTCTCACCTTCCATTATTATTTCAAGCCTGTGCGGGAGAACGCTGCCAGATGATGTATTTAATTTCAACCATGCACGCTGCGAGGGGACGAGGATGCTCTGACTTGGAAACATTCCCGAAAATCTGGCGAGGATTGACGAAGAATCCCGAACACTGGAACCCGTCCCGACGACCAGGGTATCGTCGATATTCTGCAGCATGAATTCCACGAAGCGAACAAGGATTCGGCAATCATCGGGTGCTCGGACGAGCCATGTCGACGATGGTCGGCCTTCCTCGGGATAGTTGCTCGTCAACGTGAGATTGTAAGGTTGTCCATGTTCTAGTTGAATTTCTGCAAGATCGAAATGACACACCATGTTTTAAAAAAGCGTAATTTATTAGGAAAACAAATACAAAGAGGGGGGCATATTATTTAAACGGTAGATAAGGCACTCTTTCCTCAAATCAAAATACAGGACGGCTACCCTTGGATTACCGACCCAGAGAACTATACACGAATATTAATAAGGATAAGAGAGATAATGAATACCACAAATACCGATGAAAATGGCCCAAGAATAAAAAGAGAAGAAAAAAAAGGGGGAAACTGAGAGGCGAAAGGGAAGAGGAAAACATAAAAGCAGATGCTCAAGCCCCTCCCACAACCACAATATCCTCAGAGTAAAACCGAGCGCCCCCTGATCCATGATGCTATGCCACTATCTAGCACGCCCTCCCCCCTCCCCACCCACCCTGTCACTGTGAAAGGTGGAAGAATAGTTAATACAGTAATACCAAAGCCCCTCCAACGAGATCGACCACAGACCGAGCCAAAACAAAAAGACATTACCCGAAAATGGCTCTTATCAAATTATGATTGGATGGGGGGGGGGGGGGGGGGTGGGGGTTGGGGGGGGGGGGGGAGGGGTATGAAAATATGACTATACAATTCAATTCAATTCAAATTTTATTGATTAAATCCAAACATATAGTATCATTCTCATTTTATTTTACACGACTATTCACACATACCTTCACGCCTGGCGGTCGTTACGCAGAAAAATGCGTAGAGCATCAACGCTTGAATGAGATAAGTAGATACCATCTTGAAGATTTTTCGTCGGGGAGGTGCGTTGAAAGGGTATAAATTTAAACGTACCTAAATAAGGCCTATATCAGCAATGAAAGTCAAAGTTTAGTCACTAAGCATAAACAATATGTAGCACAGTTTCAATCCAGCACTAAGTAGGCAGGTTTCAGGCTAAGAATTAAATGGCAAACAATTCCACTGTTTATTGGTTGATTAACGACGAATCCTTAGTTTTCGTATTAGAAGAGAGCGAAGCACAATACAATCCAAGGCAAAGTAGTTCCTCTAATATTGCATGGATTGTTGAAAGACGAGCTCTTAGATAGTCGTTCAGAAGAGGAGAGCGATAGTGCGGATGAATTATTGTATACTGAATATAAGCGATGTATTAATATCGGCCACTATCGTTACCGACTTACAGCCAAATGAACGGAGCACGATAACCTTTGCACAACTTTTCGAATAATTGCTATTCCAAGATTTTTGACAAGTTTCAAGTTATTCACATTCCTGATATGATTGTTTTAGGTTTAAGAACGGAGATAAGAAAGACTCGAGCTCACAATGTTAATGATATTAGCGAGAAAATCATATTCATTTTGAGTGCAGTTCAAAGTTTTATCCAATCATTTGAACGAGTTACAGGTGTTGACGAAACTGTCCATGTTTCAGCTGACTGTATCACAGGTGAACAATTGTTTCTACTTCTCAGACGGTGAAAGTGTTAAATGACCACGGTGCAACGATAACGTCGACAGAAAATTGCTGAATAATTATGATAATTATGTCTCCACATGCAGGCATTCCACATTCCTTTTCAAAGCGTTCAACATTCACTGTGCTGAATCACCAAAAGCTTGGCTTCATAACTGGCATCGCAGCACAACATGTTTATAAACACCAGAAACATGACGGTCGAGGATGAAAGATAGAAAATGACGCATTTGCAGAAAGCGCTTCTCTGGAACACCTTGGAGTCGTGAGAACTTCGAGACCTGATCAATGTCCCTTTCCCAAGATCGCTTTTGACTATGAGTCAGAATATCGAGGACTTTATTGATGATGTCATGACTTGTCTTAACAAAGCTAATGGAGCGTAGCTGCCATTCAATTCTATACAATGTTTGAACAAAAAGTCATGTCGTTTTATTATTCTTGAGGATCCGTCCGCACTGACTCATGCGCTTTGATATCTAATCCACCATCAACCTTCCCACTGCCGTTTGAGTTTGTTGTTGTCTGGCTATTAAAAGTCAAGGTGCGCAACATTACGTCGTGTTATACTGGGTCAGGCAGGAAGTATTCAATGTCACAAAGCACACCTTCCGCACCGGTTCAATACCGAATCTCTGCTTTTAGTTTTAGAGAGATTTGAGCTGGTCATACAGAATATTATAATGCGTCTGTTTGCATGTGATCAGAAGGCGTTAATTTATATACGATAACAAAGCACGCACTCCAGAGCTCTCAATAGATATACAACAAACATAACATATAGCAACATCACTACGACCAAAAACAAACGCGTTTTTGTATTAACAACTGGATAATCTAGTTCAATGTCAGAACATTTTAGTTGGCCATACGGAAAATGTATCATAGTGCCATGTACCGAACAAAACAATTACACACCATGTCTTGACTCGAAAATCTTTGTTTCAAAAGACGCTTAGCCCCATTTAAAAGCCATATCCGGTGTTTTAAAAAACATACAGGATATTCGTAGGCCTAAACCCTTCGAATAAAACAAGTACCTGTACATTCATAATCAATGGTCATTCTTCCAAAGAACCCTAAACCCAAGCAAAATCTCCTTGTGAGCAAATTGGTTTGCATGGGATTTATCTTTTCAAAAGATGTTTTGAATATCAGGATATAGATGCCTAACAATATCAAACAGGATTTCCGGCAATGTAATCATCCTAAGACAATTTCAATAGCCTTGCGCATCAAATCGGGATTGGAGGTATTCTCCAGATGATTTCTTGAAAGTCTCTGCGATCGAGGGGGAAATGTATTTCTGGTTCTGACAAATAGCGACTATCTAAATCTGAATAAAAATGTTTGTTTCAGTAGAACTGCGTTTCTCATTTATTTCACAAACCTTTACATAGATACCAGAGGTGTCGTGGTCGAGTGGATACGTCACCGCACTGTCGATCACAAAGACCGCCGTTCGAGTCCCGCCGCGGCACTAATTTCTTTTGGCAATACATTGATCTACATTTGCCACACTCAACCCAGATGATGTAAATGGATACCTGGCAGGAATCAATTCCTTGAAGTGCTAGAGCGCCGTAATGGCAGCCGTGCTAAAGCCAGGGTAATAATCTTCTTCTGCGCCTCAGAATAGTTTACTAGATCGATGACGCATAATAAATGCTGTAATATTATTATTACCACCTGCCTATAAATACAAACTGCATATACTTTCCTTTTATCCATTGAGCAGTTTAATCGTAAATTATAATTGTAGGGCTCATTGTGTTCGTTAATTATCAACCATTTCCCCCTCATAAGTCAAACAATGATTGAATAAGAAAAGCAATGTTCTTATACTGTGTCTGTGTTCCAAACTCTCTATCGGTTATCATGACATTAATGTTTTGCTGATACAATCATTTTTTATTATAGATCAGCTTTGACATCTTTCGGGTAGTTGGGTCATAGTCGTCATCAACATACACAAATCAAACTGATGTAGGCTCATCTCTATTCATTTATTATTTTTCATGTTTTACGATCCTCACCTCATCTCACCTCATCTCTCTGAATAACAAACAAAATTGCTCAAGTCACACCTAACCCCTAGCCTTCCCCAAAAGGTGTTTCCCTAGGACTTATTCAATATAGCAATAGTTTAATAAATACAATTTGAATTGCATATATCAGCAAATTTAGATAATACACACATAACGTGTATAACGAAATAATAAACTGTCACCGGGGAAAATAAAACCAAATGTCAAAGTTGACATTGCGCCATGATTTTATGGGCAATGGGGACGGATTAGCTGCAGGTTTTTCCTGTGCCCTGTAAACGTACAGGAAGACGAAGCCATTGTATTCTCTTTCCTTTATCCACCAAACTTCCGCTGACCTGACTGCAAACATCTTGTTTCAGAACAAAATCAGGTCAAGATCTAATCTCAATTGTAGATTGGTATCACCCAGTGTTTAAAGCTCCACTGCACTACTTACAACTACTTGCGCCCTCTATATAGCAAACAATGCCTAATCGGTGCCCGTTGGTCCCCCGTGATCCCCTTTTTCTTATGCTATTTGAGAGCTGATTTGATGAGATAACCACCTGTCAGTGACCTTGCAGGGAGGCCTAATCCCCCTGGCCAAACTAGTACAGACGGGCTTTAAAGGGACTTTTTAGGGGGGTTTAGGGGGGGGGGGATGACACTAAAAATAAAAGATTACCATCTTGATATCCGTTAAAGATTAAACAAATATATTAATATCATAACCTAAGAGAAATACATGTAAATATATTTATTTATTTATCTCTCTATTCATTTATCTATTTATTTATCTATATATCAATTACTTTATTTATTTGTCACCATATATTTTGACAAGATAAAAAATATCACCTCAAGGCTGGTTTTCATTGAAGTCCTTTACCATTAAAGAAATCTAACAGCAATCAATATAAAGGGAAACTAACGAAACAAAATGTATGCGAACTTAAAATTATACTAACGGATTGCTGATGCAAATAGTAAATAAACAGCATGAAATTTAAAGTATTGTATGAAATAAATGTAAAAATAATCGGGCAAGCCAAATAACTTTGAAACTAAAATTATATAAAAAGAATCCTTGAACATATCGCGGGGCGTGTCGAGGAAGGGGTAATAGTGGATTCTGCCCCCGCCCCTTTTACCGTTAACCATTTGATTGGTAGTGGGCGTGTGGCTATCTTGCTATTCTTAGTGCATTCAATTACAAAGATTCTTATATGCGGAATTGTATTAATATATAGATTTTTTTTTTTTTTAAATAAACGAGCCGATTATCATGATTATGAAGCTTTAATTTAGTCCCCGTCGTCTTTTTTCCAAGAATTAAACGACAGATTTGGGCGTCTACAAAAGAGAAAATACAGGCAAGAGTCCTACGATGATATTTATGTGTAATTATGGCAAACTTTTGATAGCTTTTAAATTGTCTTAAGTACAAGCAAGATAGAAGGAAAAAAATATCAAGGCAAAATGGGCAATTTCTTAACAACGGCGTGGCGCGGCGGGGTGAAAAGTGCCCAAATTTCAGATATATTCATGTATGATATTGTTCGACCAATTGTTTATTCAACAATCTCAAGCAAGCCTACGCTATCATCGGCTTGTACAAAATTGATTGTTTTACAGGAGATTGGCCGAAATGAAAGGGTATAATGGCAAGCGTCATCTCTTTAAATGAACCACAACACCAGGGTTTGTTTTTCTCTGTTCGACCACTTCCGATTTTCACCAGACATCCTACCATCAACAACAAGCATTTCCATTCAACTTCCTCCGCATCCAAGTATTGATTAAATTACCAGATCAAATTCTTTTAGAAAGAGAGAGAGAGAGAGAGAGAGAGAAAGGGAGAGAGAGAGAGAAAAGAATAATAGGAAAAAGAAGAAGAAGAAGACAAAGGAGGAAATAAGAAGAAGGAAAGAAGAAAAAGGAGAAGAAAAAGGCGGAGGAGGAGGAGGGGAGGATAAGTAGTAGTATAATTTGTAGTAGTAGGAGTAGTAGTAGTAGCAGTATAAGTAGTAGTAGTTGGAGTCGTAGTAGATAGTAGTAGGGTCGTAATAATAGCAGCAGCAACTGCAGCAGCAGCAGTAGTAGTAGTAGTGATGGTGGTGGTGGTGGTGGTGGTGGTGGTGGTAGTGATGGTGGTGGTGGTGGTGGTGGTGGTGGTGATGGTAGTGGTGGTAGTGGTGGTGGTGGTGGTGGTGGTGGTAGTAGCAACAACATCAGCAGCATTACTAATGGACTTAGTCAACACATTGTCAAAACCATATCGTTAAATCTAGAAATATGATACATTTACTATAAAGGAAATTGATTGAACGTTTAAGATCTTTTAACTGCGTAGCAGTTTGCAATTTCCTGACAAGTTATGAAAAGATCTTTGGTAACGCAGCGGCAGCCGCAGTAATAGTGATTGCGTTGAGAAAGCATTTCAAAAGAACTCGTGAAAGCAATCAGTTCTCCCATTTTCCTCCCCCCCCCCCCTCTCTCTACGTCTCTCTCTACCTCTCTCTCTTTCTTTCTCTCTCTCTCTCTTTCTCTCTCTCTCTCTCTCTCTCTTTCTCTCTCTCTCATTTCTCCCGCGTTCTTCTCTCTTTCCATTTGTTGTAATCCTGTGTTTTTGGCAAATAATCAAAATGAAATTATCACATCGAATCTTTATTTAAACAAAACATGATGAGAGTAGTGTTACACGGACAAATTACAAGTTCATAATTCGACGAAATTTAAATAAATATTCACCTAAACCATCCACACATTGCAAGTTTCATAATACCCGCTTTCATGATTAAGTAATGATTAAATAACATGATTTGGATTTGCAGAATGAACAGATGGAGGGAAAGAGAGAGAGAGAGAGAGAGAGAGAGAAAAAAAAAGGGGGGAGCGAGGAAATTGGTTGAATCACCGAACAGTTACTGTTTTTCATATTGCTTCTAATATTCATAGAAATCTACTTGGTATTTCCTCAATTATACATTAAGTTAAATAATCTTCAGAGGGAAATGCATCACACGCATGAAACAAATGCATGAAAACAATAGGAAAAGCCACCTACTCAGAAGGAAACTATAGGATCAAAGTTTTAAAAAAAGGGAAAGTCGTAAAGATGCAAATTCCGCTTTTCATTCTTGTGTGGTTTTGACGGATATACGTGGAGCCTAAACGAATTTATTATTCCAGAACAAGCAAAAAAAGGAACTGTAAAGCCAAGAAAGAAAGCAAAATAGATTTTCGAAGAAATCTACTTGATATTTCCTCAATTATATATCAAGTTAAATAATCTTTAGAGCGAAATGAATCACACACATGAAATAGATGCATGATAACAATAGGAAAAGCCACCTACACACAAGGAAACTATAAGGTCAAAGTTCAAAAGGGGAAAGTTGTAAAAATTCCGCTTTTCATTCTTGTGTGATTTTGACGGATGTAAGTGGAGTGTAAACGAATTTATTATTCCAGAACAAAAAATAGAAAGGAACTATAACACGGAGAAAGAAAGAAAGATAGAGGAGAAGAAAAAAGAAGAAGAAGAAGAAAACAAGTAAACGAAAGGATAAAGATGATAATGATGAAAAAGAAGAAAGAAAATTATATCTCGAAACAGTTTGGAAAGAATACAACATTCAACTTTGAGAACTCATCGTTTGGTCATATTTGTGTGAATTCCATTGACAATACATGTATAATGCTATACCTTGTTTCCAGATGTCCCGTAATGGTTCCATGGGTAAATGCATTATGCTATGTTCATGATTACAGGAGAGTCTATATTTCTTACCATACTCTACTCATTGTTCACCTCAATTTGGTCTACACAATCAATGAAGAGTACGCCATATAATAATGGTTCGAGTTCTCACGCGCAGCCAATGGCGCCCCCCCCCCCCCCCCCCCCCCATCGAGTGGTCTAAAATGGAGGAAATGGAGAAAGGGGAGGAGAAAGGAGAGGCGAAAATGTAAACAAATACACGAAAAGAAGGCGTATGGACTACCTCCCGCACCATCACCCCATCGGTAGCCTTGTAAATTCGCTTTACATTTTCTGAGCAAAACCAAATGCTCCCAATAGTGTCAGTGCGCCCTCAATGGGTCTACTCACTCTACACCCCTGCATTAAAGGTAATAAAAAGTTTTGGGAAATTTTGAAAATTGGGTGGTTAGTGATTCTTTACCATTTTGATATGTTTGGATGCCCCTGTGGATGTATTATAAGTACCATAAATTTTAGCCCCTAAAACACTTCTGCTTTCGAGAAAAATTGATTATAAAAATTTACCGGTGCTCCCGGTAAATTTTGATAAATTTCAAATAGCGCCTACGGCCGTACAATGGTAGCTGCGACCATGAAAATCTCAGAATATGTAGTTGTGATATTTAATTGCAAACGGGAATAGCTAATCGGTTGATTTCAGTCAAGAAACATTGTTTTATAGCTTAATTTATATCTTGACCTCAATAGGGAGCTATACAACATAAAGAGTTTATTATTTACAAATTCATAACTTTAGACTCGATTTCAACCGCGACAACGATCACTGAATATTGTAGGATCGCATATGCTTCCCAATATGTTCATTTGAACCAAATTTATGACCCCATACCAAAACTTTGTATTACCTTTAATTGCTTCCTGTGGCATGAATTCTTATGAATTCCAACGTGTCTTTAGCACCCTATGAGCATTTTGTAAACGACTTATGATACGTCGAAACAGTTCGCCTCTTGCTCGAATGTATAACGAATCGAATTTTAAGTTTTATGATTTTTTAAAATAATTTTCTGGGCAACACATCATTAACACTGATATATTCATGGACATCATCGTCGTCGTCGCTACTGTAACCACCGATCGCATTGTAGATACCTTCACCGTTATCAATGTCGAATCCGTATACCGCCGGACCTATCGATGCATATACCCCCGACGTGGTAGAAAGCCTATTGGAATTAATCGAAGGGACGCAAGAACTCTGCGAGGCTGATTCATGTTGTACAGCGCCCTCTGTCGGCTGACCAATGCCGAGACCGATTCCACCTTTAGCACCTGATGTGTCTTGACTGTTCCTGGTACCTGGTGCTCCTGTGAGATCACGCTGTACGCGTGCGTAGTCAGAGGACAGAACCTGTTGACTTTCACGCGTGCTACTTCCCGCAATGTGTTTTGTCCCCACACTAGAGGGGACGTCCTGATTTTCGTCAACAATGTCTATGTAAAGACTACCAGGATTTGTATAAGTGGGTAACTCTGCGCTGTTTTCCATGTCCAGCTCATCATAGTCGTTGTCATCGGACTGGGAACTCTGGAGAGCGGCGCTAGCCATTTTATCTGAACGCCTAGCGGTAGAAACAAGTTGAAAACTGCCAACTGTCGTGAGCTCCCTTCCTAGGACCACATCAACAGTAGGTCGAGTTTGACATCTCTTCTCGTTAATTTCGTACTGCATTGGAGGTAGAGGTGGTGGTGTGGCTTCCCTGCCCAGGCTCCATCCGTTTGCCTGGTCCTCCATGGATGCGGGCCTACTAAGCGGTTGGTATGTTGAATATTCACCCCCTATCTCATTGTACTCATCATCATCATCATCACCAGTTTCATAAGCAAGATGAAAACTGCCAACTGCTGTATTTTCCCTTTCAAAGGCCACATCAACAGCTCGACGACCCTGACCACTTTTCTTGTTCATTTCGTCAGCTATTTGTGGCAGTGAGGGCGCTGTACCTCGTCGTCTGGGGTTACCAGATCCACCATAGATGTAGGTCGACTAAGCGGTTGTATATCGACTCTTCATCATCTATCTCACTGTAGTCGTCATCATCATCACCGGGGTCTTCTTTAATACAACCCTCCGTCGCAAATGAAGGAAGACCATCTCGAAATCCGGGCGACAATTTGTTCAAGGATTCTGAGCTCTTACATAAGTTATTCAACAACTGGATCCCAACTGAATTCAGGTTCGGATTACTTCTTGCAAGTCGTCTGTCCAGTGCTGCCTGGTTAAATAAACTTGTGGACCTTAATGCGGTGTAATGGTCTGACCTACAAGGATGGTCACTGGTATATGCACGTGGACGTTGCTGTGTGGGCAGTTCCACAATGTCCAATTTCTCCCAGCTTCCATCATTAGAAACAGTTAGCGAATATACAGGAGAAACATGTTCTGGATTATCTCTATCCAAGACAGCATATTCAGGCATTTTGGATCGTTTGTTCATGACTACTTCTGGTTGCCTGTGCTATCGTCGAGGTACACATTAGAGGTTGGTAGGTGGGATCAATCTCGAAATTCAGTTGGCTGTAGTTGTCGTCTTCATTTACATTGTGGTCAAGAAATGTCGGCAATGAACCCACACTCCTAGCCGGCTTCAGCTTCACATTTACTGCATTTATGTTGGGATTACTGACTGCATATTTCCTAGCCGGCCTCCGGGGACTTGAGAAGTTGTTTGCTTTTGGTGATGGATACATAGGCTCGACTAGAAGGCTGTTGGGTCTACGCACGGGACTACGACGAGTGCGAGGCATGTTAGCTGTTTGTGCTCTTGAACGTTGTTCAGAAACGGTTCCCTGAAAACCTAACCCGTCGGACCTACCCCCAACCAGCGAGGTTTGTGATGCAGCGACTGGGAATGCTTCATCCGAAATATCTCCTAGCATATCGTCGATCATACTAGTCAGTTCGCAGAACTCAATATCGAGTTCGGCGCTTAGGCTCCCCTTGCTTCCGTCGCGACGAACGTTCGACCCGTTTCTCCTCCCGTCCTTGATGTGCGGATTCTTGAAGAGTTCTTGATAAACATGAGCTGTGTTCGGACCGGAAAGCATCAAACAGCACGTTATATTCGTCTTCTCCTATCTCGCAATAGAAGCTTTGAGGACCAAGACCAGAACCAGTTGGTCCATGCCTTATAGGACCAAGAACAGATGATCCGTGACGTGTGTTCAGGTTCTCGTCCTCCTCAGCATTCTTCATAGGATTGCTGCACATCTCTAAGCGATCCGTGTTTCGGAGACCCGGGAATCAACGGACGATCTGCATTGAAAGTAATAAAAGAAGGCTAAATTTTCACGGTACAAAATTTGCTTCATACATTTGCACTTATAGTCCTTCTCCCCATTTATTCTGCCTCAACATCGTTATTCCCTATCACACGCCATCACGGATTAAAGGTTATGCTTCCGGTTATTCACCGACACATATGCTCAAGCCACAATCGCTCCACAGTCAATATCCTACACTAATCAATTCTTAACTTCAACACTGTACTAAACACAATACATAACCCTAATCCTTAACCTAATTTATAAACTAATTCCACCCCTATATTTTGGCGAAATATACCACGATGAAATGATGCCGGAGTA
>JAVYIG010005318.1:0-139629 GCA_035222895.1 Strongylocentrotus droebachiensis | reverse complement strand
AGAAAAGGAAAGAGAAGAAAAAAGAAGAGAAAAGGGAAACAAAAGAAACGGGGGTGAAAGAGAGGAGAGAGAGACAGGGATAAGAGCCAGGTGCAGTAGGAGAGAGATGGAATTGTTGGGTGAAGTCACCACGTCGAGGGGGTAAGAAAGACACGCAAATTATGTTGCTGTGTCGGTATTCTTGCTCGATGCTCGTGTGCTATATCAATGCAGAAGTTTGAAGCCGGTGAGATGTATTATGTCGGTCGGCTAGCAAAAAATTTCCCCTACGGACTGTGACTTTTTATCGGAGAAAGAAACATTTTTTGAAAATTCAGACAATGATTAAGAATCCGACGAATCGTCTCTCTTTCTCAAATACTTTAATGAAACGTCAAAGCCATCAATATTTGAAGATCGGCCATCATCGAAATCGAATTAGAACAACTTTCAAATTTGACGCGAAATTTATCACATGACATTACACTAAGAACTGTTACTAAGTCTCGTCTCGACGAGACGTAGGCTACGACCTGTATGCAACTTAGTTAAAGGGGTACTAAGTACGGTACGCGTCTTAGTGGGCTTTGTGAAACTCCCGCTAAGATGCATCTTACACTAAGTCCTATAACAGGACTTAAGGCCGCTTAAGACGCATCTTAGTGCTTAGTGAGACAGGCCCCAGGTCCCCATTTACCTCACCTGGGTCGAGTGTGGGTGTGGCAATTGTAGATTAATATCTTGCCAAAGGACATTAAATTATAGGATTACTTGACTTGTGCTCCTGTGACAAAAGCTTTTGTGTTAACCCGCTGAATCCTGAATTCTTTAATCCGCATAGGCTTAATACAGGGACCATCCAGCTCCCATAGGCAATAGGGGAAATTTCTAACACTTATGGAATTACCTGAATTCAACTCTGGTTTGTGCCTCCTCTTTAGATCCTACATGCATGTAATGTCATTTTACTTTTAATTGTTTTTGAATCATCACAAAATAGGATATCTTAATCATTACGCTCTAAAATCAAATTATTAATTCAGTTCTAATAGCTTTGTGGAAGAGCGTATGAGATACGTACTACCTGTTTGGCTCTTTGGGGAACTCTTTCCAATAGAGTCATCCGATGCCAGTTTTGCCTCTACGGGAATCATAGCTGTGTCACTTTGTTTGAGTGATCACCATTTCAGTGCTCAGGAGGGGGATAATGTGCCCCCTTGGTGTCTGATTAAGAACATCAATGAATCTCCAGATGGGAAAGGGTGTGTCTTACACATTAGTTATGAGTTATGAGTCCTCATTGAGACCTGTAGTCTGTGGTAGCACATTCTCCCAGCCACTTTTATGTGTGTCTGCAGTCCGTCGAGGGCCCTGGCAGAGGGTGCAAGTACAACATTTTTATGGCTGCCTGCAATAAGGCAATTAATACCATTGATAATACACAGCTGTTATAGCCTTTTTGCGCGCACCCGGTGAATTTGTCTTTTCACTTTGAATATTTGTAGTTCGTTAATGAAACAATTAAGGAGTGACATTGCACGTTTAGAGCCACAAGGAAGAGCATTTACTTTGTCACAGAGCTAATGCCCTTCTAGCTCCAAACAGATGATAAGAGAAGTTATAACCCATCATAAAATACTATTAGATGATGTACAAACCAACTTATGTTGTAGTCAGGTCAGAACTGGTCAAAGGTCAAAACTTTAAAACATGTATTTCTAAAATATTAATCCATCGGCCGTGCACCTGTACAAAATCTTGAGCCAGGCACACAACCAAATACTGAATAACTTATTCACAAATTTGTAAATTGTTTTAGGGTTGTGAGTTTTTGACGATGTAATGTGTCACTGTCACTTGCATATGGACATAAGTCTTGCAAATAAATCATATGTATATCATATCCTAAGATTAGTACAATCCAAGTACTGTACAGTATCTTCACATCTTCTCTGGATAAGAATTTTGAATTCTCAGAAGAAGAAAAAAAAAGTCTAATCCTTGAAATATTGTTAGCTGATTGATGATTGTTCTGTAGTTGTTACACAGAGAAACTGGAAAGAATTTTAGTTAGTGGTGATTACAAGTGATTTATTTTTTTCATTTTTGAGAAGATAGAAATAGAAAAGATTTGATAAATGTTGCATGGGACACAAATATATCCTGTTTGATATGTGAGTAATTTCCATTTATTTCACCCCCAAAAGATGAATCAAATTAATTCTCATTGTACTCGTGAGGATGCTGAATTTCTAATACTGCATTTCTCAGAACATGAAGTATAACTATTTTACCATAAAAACAAAATATTTTATGTTCAGAATGAATAGTTTTTGTTCATACCCTTCAAGATGAATTATTTAGATTACATACATAATTTCTAATCACTTTTATCATTAACAGTGCTTCCAGTTCTCAATAAATGTCTAACTCCGGTAGCTGCCTTTACCTAAAATAATCCCTAATTTAAGGTCAGGCAAACCATCGGGTGATTTAGGATGAGCCGAGCTACCTTTCAGTGCCTTGATTTAGGGTTATAGTTTTTGATGACGTAGATAAGAACATTAAATCAATTGCAGTCAAGTATAGCTGCCTATATAAGGAATTCTCGAAGAGATTGGCAAATTTGGAAATGTGGCTGCGTGTATTATTGTTGGTTGTTTCTTGTCAAAGAGCAAAGTGTATTTATTTTGACGTTGCAGATTCCTATCAAAGTTTTATGAAGGCTGCACAAATTTGGTCCTTAAACAGAACACTCACTGTGAAAGCATTGTTAAAGGGGGTTGGGGGGGGGGAGGGGCTGTGATGGATAGAAAACTCAATTGCAACCCTAACTCTATACTTTTTTTTAACAAATTAAAGCCTGGAGCAATTGATATGGACATCGATTTTAGATAATGACTTGTTCCAACGTTACACAGTTCCTTTAAAATTCTGCTTGCTTCTTCTATTTATACCTTGCACAGTTATCATGGGGGTATATATGTAGCCTGCTATTTGTCTAACCCAAATCCACTACATATGACATTTCGCATTTGTGATCCTGCCTTCTTTGACGATAGGTGGATGGTTTATGTGTCCCGATCTCAGGAGCAAAAAGGACGCTGGGCCTTTATAAGAATGTAAACAGAAGAGCCTTCTGCGTATGGCAGTGATAATTGATCTAGATGGGGAGTGGCATGTAAGCATCATTGTCTAGCATGTCGGGTGTTGTTTGGTCGGCCTGTGTGATGGTGTGGACTTACAACCCTTTGCTTCTCAAACTTCTACAGGCTTGGAGACACGGAGCAATTAATGTCATGTATAAAATACATGTGTGCCGGAAAATGTCTCATCAAATTTAGATCGCCGTAAATTAGAGGGAACTACTTTGATAAGAGAGATAATGCAGTAAAGTCAGAGGAGGGGAAGAGAGAGAGAGAGAAAGAGAGGTGGGGGGAGGAGAGAGAGATGGGGGGAAGAGAGAGAGAGAGAGAGAGAGAGAAAAGAAAGAATGAGAGAGATGAAGAGAAGAGAACAGAAAAGAAAAGAAAAGAAAAGACTGATAAAGAAAGTCATATATAAAATACATGTGTGGTTGGACATGCCAAGTTTTACCTCTAAACACTTTGGAGAAAGGACAGGATTGCTTTTCTTCTTAAACTTGAAAATCGGTTGATAGATTCTGAAGTTCACTATTATAGATCGATGTTGGTATTTGATAAACAATGTAAAGAGTCACAGTGATACAAAACCACTTTCTTATTTTGATACATGGTTGTAGACCTGGTGGAGCCTGAAGGGTTTATATCATTGCAAAATAAGAAAGCCTTCGACTCCCTCCATTTTAAGTGAAACTCATTTGGTTGGAGCGAGAATGGACAGTTCCGAAGAGCCTTGTTGGTTGCCTCTAACAAATATTATTTCCTGTCCATCCCCCGACATTGTTTGAGTTTGTCCAAATCCAAGCCAATTTCAATGAATATCTCACTATTTGGCCTTCTTGATCACTGTATTATTTACTGTTCAATTTATTGTGGGGTACAGCCTCGGGATGGTGCGCAGGTTGGCCGACAGTCGCATCTTTCAGACCCTTTGGACATTGGCGATCCGTTATTTGCTATCGTGGCGATTCCTTGGGAGCTTTATTTTGTCATAGAAAATAATGGATTCTTCTAAAGCTAACATATTTGTCAGACTTGACACTCCTGGTGCTTCACAATTATTACCCCGGCTTTAGCACGGCTGCCATTAGGGTACTCTAGCAATTCAAGGAATTAATTCCTGCCAGGTGCCCATTTACATCACCTGGGTGGAGTGTGGCAAATGTAGATTCATTTCTTGCCAAAGGACATTAGTGCCGCGGAGGGACTTGAACTGTGGATAGAGGATTAAGGCTTCAGTCGCAGGCATCTGACGTTTCCCCCGCCACATGTGCTCTGGACTGTAAAAGATGTAGTAGCAAAAGGGTTTAAGGGTAGAGTTAGGGTTAGGTGCAGTATTGTGTCCAGGGTTAAAGTTGCCGGAACATGTATTTCAAAGTGTTCAGGTTATGAGCACAAGATGAAGTGCCTTCTTTGAGTATAGTTGAAGGGAATCCGTACTTTCACAATGCCATAAAGGGATATTTCAGTGATATTTTCCAGTCTGTCCTCAATGCTGACTATACAAGTGATTAGGATGCAAGGACTATCTGAAACTTGTTTGAGGTTTTCTAACCTAGCAACATTTAGTTCATACAAAATGTTGAATAAATTAAGAATTTAAATGTTTATAACAGCTTGTGAAATTTTTCTTGAAACTTAATTATCAGAGAAAGATCTATTAATTTGTATAGGAATTAGGGAAATGGTCTGTTTTCAATCAATGGCCAGAAAGTATATTAATAATATCGCACTTTATTAAGGGAACATGGTTGTAAAAACTTTCTGAAAATCAAAGGGCTATTTTGATATATACAATGGTATATCCCATAGAAGTCATGATCGTATTATGTCATACTGTATACATCATAGTAATGTTTACTATTTCAGTAACCGATGGACATTGTTACATGGCTATTGGAATCAACTTTTGATTTGTCAAAATTCTTTGCAATCGTGTCCAGGGTCTCTACGAGAGAGACTAGATTCAGGAGAGGGCAAATATTCCTGGTTTGGTTTTGCTGTGACGGCATTCCTCCAGTATCAATCATCAAGACATTGCCTTTTCCCAATGACGTAGCTTTTGAGATGGGATGCAGGTTGCCATAGCAACCCCTCCAGTCCAATACCCAGTAGCCCTGCATTAACCTGCTCATCACTGACCCCCCCCCCCCCCCCCCCCCCCCCCCCCCCCCACTGCCGTGACCAAGAGAAAGGAAATTTGCCAGAGGAAATATGAGTGGGTAGTGGTGTAGCCCACTTGTAAGGAGGGGATGGGGACAAGGTGGGACATTGAGTTTTTAGTCAAAATCCCATTGCATTGTAGAAGCCTTGATTGCATCTATTATCAATAAAAGAAAAAATATTTTCACCTTTATCAATGTCATCATTATGAAATGTTATTTGATAAATGCTAAGCCGTTAGTTGTAATTTCAAGATAATACTACACCCATGTAGCTTATAAGAATTATACATGTTATTACATGTACAAATATATAATGGGCTCGTTAAAAAAATTACAGTATCATTTCTTTCGAAGCACAAGGGCATGAACTCTTTTAGAAAGTTTACATTAATTTGACAATGTTATCATATGTTTGTATGTTATGCAGTGTCTCACAAGAAATATATTTGAACTGAAGAGAATGCTTTTAGATTGTTGCCATGATTCTATTTCTTGACAGTGGCGTGAATTAGACCAAATATATAATATAAAAAACATATATTATTATATATTTCTGACAAAACAGGCATTAGCACAAATCAGGCTGTCACCAAGGGAATCCTGTATAAACTTTCCTACCCCATAGAGCGTTTAAATGTAGTGCTATTATTTAATATCCTTCTGGCTGTCACGAAGGGATGATATAATGTCAGTTATCTAATAGTTTTTCAGAAGATATGAAGTGTACAAATGTGCATTAAAAATATCATATTTAAGTTACATGTATGTCATAATGCCATAGAACCATCTACTGACAGTGGCAGGTTTTTAGACTTAAGCATATGCATGTTTCTTTTGACATAAGCATTAACATAATTCAGCCTCCAGCTATAAAGGGGAAGCTATTTTACTAGGAAATTTTCCACCGTGAACCCGTTATTTTTCAAGTTTTCATAGAAACCGTAGATGCAAACCACTTCTCCTGTTCCACAATACTAACTGTTTAACTGTCATGAAGATGGGAACGATCCTATCTCGGAGATCGTGATGACGCTCGAGCCTTAATCATTACCATGGCAACTGGGTATACCCGAAAATGTGTTTTTTATTGTGTGTGCATTGGGTATTCATCGTGAGATCCTCTTCATAAATGAGAAGGGACATATGACAGTATGAAGAAAATTCAATTGAAATGTCAAAATGCTCTTAAATTTAATCACAAGACGGCAATATACTTGCGCGAGTTGTTCATCTGAGAACGCGTAATGAAAACATGAGTTAGTCGGAGATAGGGAAATATATAGCAAATTTAGAAGCAGAGTACATGAATTTTATGTAGTCTGGGGAGTGGAGATGCATTGAGAAGGCACCTTGTCTCAGGTATACCTTGGTGCGGACATGCGATACCTCTAACCTCATCTCTGACTTTATTTTTAGTTCGAGTTGAGCATCTCCAAAGAAAGAAATGAAATGAAAATTATTCTGCAGATGGAAAGTTGCTGTTAAAGGCATCGTTTAATAATCTTAAATTTGCTTCATTTGGTATCGCTGGTAATGATTTTACGGCAGCAGGCTTCTGTTCCTTAATTTTCTCTAATATCTTTTCATTTTTGTGTCTATCATTGTAACACTATAATCTTTTATGCATGCTTGTATACCGGTATGCACCAATTGTAGCTCATACATTGTGTGTTTGTTGTGGGTGTTTTGTGCTTTATAACCATAGCTACATGTACATGTACTAATTGCTTCACATAGCCTTTGTCATATTCTCATTAATCTTCATGTGTTCTACTTAGGCCAAATAAAAAAAAAAAACATGTTTAGCGTCCTGATTTTTTGAAAAATAGGAAGGAGGGGGCCCTGTTTATTTTTTATTTTTTATTTCAAAATGGCCGCTCAAAATGGCCGCTCGGTACATTTTCCCTGACAGTCGGGGCTATTTTTTTTCAAGATGGCCGCCGACAATTTTTTTTTTTTTTTTAAATCAGATATAGAGCCATTTTAGCAGTGTTTTTCATGTTTTTTTTCTTTCAAAAAAAAAAAATCAAAAAAAATTCAAATTTTTTTTTTCTCAAAAATAACAAATAAAAAAAAATAGGAGGCGGCCCGAAAAAGGAAGCGGGTGGGGACGCTAAACATGTATATTTTTTTTAATGGCCTTACCATTCATGTTTGTATGGTATTCACAGAAATGTACGCTGAACTTCCAATGTAGAATTTATAGAGGCATGCATGACCTTTTACTAGTTTTAGTTATTCATTTGGTTATAAGTTGCTAAGTGCTTTTTGGATAGTGTCATTAACAGCATACTTCATTTTTCAAACATTTTATCTTGTGCCTGGATAGAAGAGAAAGTGGAGTTTCAAATGCATTTAATTTGCCCATAATGTTATCCACTTTGACAATAAATGCATAAATACAGTATGATAGAATGATGCCTTTTTCAGCTCTTGACTGGCAAGATATTCCACTCAGAAGATTTTTCCCCCTGATATTATTAGTAATATTGATACACTTGACAAATATCCGTGTACTTTTTAGATAATTATCAGAATTTTGATTACAGATAGTGCTAAAAATTGCACATTCAGAAATTATGTGCCCAAGTTTCCCACTCTCCCACTGACGGGCATTACTTTTTATGGAGGTTTTTTTTTTAATTCTTCAAAATTAATACTAATATATGATCCTAACTAGTATTAACCTGATGCAAGACGTGATTTTTGAGGACAGTATTTCTAAATATCTTCTTTCTTTTTTTCCAGACCAATAGAGAGATGCTTCAGTTTATCAGAAGATCATATCTTCCAGGTGGATCTTGCCTTCAACATTTTCTTTCTCCTCTACTTTATTCTGAGGGTAAGTTCTTTCTTTTCAAAACACATCAATAAAAAAAAAGTTCTTTCTTTTCAACTCAATGACAATGATGATGATGATGATGATGATGATGGTGATGATGAGGAGGAGGAGGAGGATAGTGATGATGGGATTGTAATGATGATGATGATGATGATGATGATGATGGTGATGATGATGATGATGATGATGGTGGTGGTAGTGGTGATGGTGATGATGATGATGATGATGATGATGATGATGATGATGATGATGATGATGATGATGATGATGATGGGGATTGTAATGATGATGATGGTGGTGGTGATGATGATAATGACAATGATGATGATGGCAATGAAGATGATGATTTTGTAGTATCTATACAATTGTACAGATACTACAAAAGAAGTATATAAAAGTAGAAAAAGAAATAGCCCAGGTTATGTCTTATTATTACCGGTAACAATGCAGGGCTAATACTTTATATTATTCATGATGGTAAATACATGTGATACACAATGTACACCAATATCAACAGACATGTTAGACATGTCGTCTGTTTAGGGTCACAGGGGCGTTATCTCCATGTCAAATTAATATGGATCAATGCCATTGTGGCTCTAAACAGACGATATTACATAAATACAAAATGGATGTAAAGAAGTACATCCGTGTAATGGCCTCTCGTACGATTTAAAGAGAAGGTTGAGTTCTTGGAAGAGGTGAAAAATAAATTGTACGCGTTCTCATTGATATTATGCAAGTGTGGAAGAACATCAGATAAAACATGTTCCCTGAAATGCATGGTTCTTCAAATGCCTTCATATTCTAAATATGTTGTGTAACATCGTAAAAATCAGGACGTATTTTTACACCATGTGTTCGTGTAGTCCCATATACATCTTTCAGTGTACAGTGTTTGTAACTTTACCAAGACTTGTCCAAATTCCTTATCATTTTGATGATTCCAGAACCTTGCAATACACACAAATACTTATATGCTAGATGGTCAACCTTTTCTGGTCGATTCCACACTGTTTCTTTCACAATGCAATCGCATGACCAGAACTCAACTTCATCTTTAAGAACATGCGTTCTCTGGGCATACCTATAACATGGGCCTCCACACCTAGGGTCTGGTAACAAATAGAGAAGGTCATTCTGAAATTCCTCCTTCATATTTACTTGAAATGGATCACTGGCGATAACATTTCCTCTAATCTCATTTACCACTCTAGAGACGCCTGCATCTTGGAGAGTGAGAGAGAGAGAAGAGAGAGAGAGAGAGAGAGAGAGAGAGAGAGAGAGAGAGAAGGGATAAAGAGGAAAGAAGAGAGAAAGGTAGAAATGTGGAGAGAGAGAGAGAGAGAGAGAGAAAGAAGGGAGAAAACAGAAAGGTAGAAATGTGGAGAGAGAGAGAGAGAGAGAGAGAGAGAGAGAGAGAGATCATAAATATACACCCTACTCACTCTTTAACAGAGAGAGATAGAAAACGATATGTATTTTGCTTTTTTTTTCTTCTTCAATTTGCTCATGATAATTTCAGATTATTGCTTTATTACTGAAGCCAAATTTGAAGGTTGACGATATGAACAATAGCAGCAACAACACAAACAACAAAACAACAACAACAAATACTAAGCCTAGATTTTAGTGGAGATTATTACGTGATGTTGGAGGGGAAAAAACCAAAATAATACAAACACATTTATACCAATATTTTTTAATTGACAGTACCAGTATTTACTGTACTCAAGAGAAATGTCATTGTTTTATGGAGAATTTTTTGTTAAGGTTAATCTCCAAACCACTCATTCTTTACAAAAATAGCTATCACCAGTAAAATACACCATTGCATCGTACGCAAATAACCCTGCCATCTCATCCAGATATAAATGCTTCTTCCTCTAAGGCCAGACCGTGCCTCCTTAGAGGATAATAGGAATATCTCCTGATAGGAATATCCAATTGTAGGAATTATCTTCCCTGGCATTTAGACTTCAGTATCATCCCTTGAGAGCTAAAAGGGTTTCAGTCATATCTTTTAACACAAAGTCGGTGCCTTTCTGGCTTAAAGGGATCGTTTAGCAATGTAAAATCTGAGATGCACGGCCCTAGGTGTTATCAGTGTCTGTGATATGGTGTAATATTGAAGCCCTAAAAAAATTGCCCTTCAAAATGATCAAGAAGTGCTTCAAAAAAGTAAAAATCTTTGAGTGACCGACTTTACCATACACGTTTTCCCCAATAGACTGTAGTGTTATGAAAACCATTATACAAACACAATATTTGGTTTTGATTTCCAATCATAAATATCTTGATAATTAGACAGGCGATTGGCTTGTAAAAGTCATGGGGATCCTGACTGACCTAAAGGTTTATAATTATCATTGCAGCATGAGCTAAATCCAGGATTTTGTTTCAAAATCTGAGACAAAGTTACCGGATCCCTTTAAGAGAACATTGTCTCCTGAGAGCTAAAAGGGCTTAAAAACAGACGTAAGGGTTCTTCTGGCTCTCAACAGACGATAACATACCCTGAAAGCTAAAAGAACATTAAACCACATCTTGTAACTCAGAGTTCCTTCTGGGTCCGAAGAAATGAAATTTTCTCCTTACAGCTAAAAGGGCATTAAAATCACATATTGCATCATAGCATGTCTGGCTCTTAACATCAATATTCTTTGAGAGCATCTTTCGACTGTTGAGATTCAGAAGGGCGAGATATGGTACAACGCCTTTCTGGTTCTGAACAGAGTATATGCATGTTGTATCTTTAGAGTGTACTAGATTCCATATTTATCCATCAAACAAGCTACATGCTTGAGCCCTGGTAATAAGTTGTTTTCTCAGTGCTACACAAATGTAGACCCTGGATTGGACACAATTGATTTGAAAACAAAGAAGCATGTATGATGCGTTTGACATTTTGTTAGATGATCCAGAAACCATTTGTATTTCATATCTTCCATTAGCCTTAAAGGCATTGTTTAACAATGTTTCCAGTTTTACAAATCTGAGATTCATGGCCCTACGTGTTATCAGTGTCTGTAATATGGTGTAATATTGAAGCCCTAAAAAAATGCGCTTCAAAATGACCATGAGTGACCGGTTTTACCATACTCATTTCCCCCAATAGACTGAAGTGTTATAACTAACTGTTCAAAACCATTTAGCAATTTTTTCGTGACATTCCTAATTCCAATCATAAATATCTTGATAATCTGACAGGCGATCGGCTTGTAAAAGACGTGGGATTCCTGACTGACCTAAAGGTTTATTATTATGATTGCAACATGAGCTAAATCCAGGATTTTGTTTAGAATCTGAGGCAAAGATACGCAATCCCTTTAAAACTGTATTGTCAAATGGTTATTTGAAATACTGCAATTTAACCTTGATCCTGAAGCTTGCTGAGTACGTTAATGTATACCAGTATTCATATTCATCCACATTCATCTTCAATATGCATACATAATAACATTAATGCAATGCAAACAAAAAACTGATACATGTATTTAAAGTACTTTATTTTGTATATTTTTTATTTTCAGTTTATAGCTGCTCAGGACAAATTCTGGTTCTGGCTTTCACTGAATTCTGTTGTGGATTTCTTCACCATTCCTCCAATATTTGTATCCATCTATATGGTCAGAACATGGCTTGGTAAGTTTATTATCTTTAGATATCTTTTAAAATATTGCCTTAAAGTTTTTTTGTTTTGTTTTAAAGGGAAAAATGAAGCGAGATAATTGTTATTTGTTAACGTATTTGCCATCCTTTTCTAACATCTGTCTTTTTGTCTTTCCTCTCCCTTATTTTGTATTTATCACTATGAACATGACTGACAAAGAAAGCGGACAAAATATACAGTTCCTCAGGTAGACAAAGGAACATCCCTTCACTGCTATTATGTAAAAATGTGTAGAACAGGTGCCACATGCATATTCACCTTTTTACATAAGAGCAGTGAAGGGATGTTCCTTTGTCTACCCGAAGAACTGCATATTTTGTCCGCTTTCTTTGTTCGACATGTTCATAGTGTATGTTGCCGTCTTTCCTTTGCTCATTGCTTCTCTCTCTCTCTCTTTCTCTTTTCTCTCTTTCTCCTTACTTTTGCTCTAACTGCCTTTTTATTATACATTTCTCTCTTTCTTTCTTTTCTCTCTCCATCTCTCCATCTCTTACTCTCACATTCTCTCTCCCTCTCACACAAACACACCCACACACTCACTTCCCCCTCTCCTTCTTTCTCTCATTCTCCCTCCCCTCTCTATCTCTCTCTCTCCTTCCCGTCTCCATCTTCTCCTTCTCCCTTTGATGGAAGATATTCTTCCTTGAGTTTGCCCAGCTGCTCAGGTGTTCATGTAGTATACACCTGGGAGTCGAGTGGAAATGTTCATATGAAAGATCACTCTTGCCAAGCAGCTACTAGACACCGTACATGAATGATATTGGACAGGAAAGGGGGCCAAACAGGGGTATCTTACTACTCCCCATCCCAAATATGGTATATTTTCCATGCTCTGGTGTAAATTATAACAAAATATATGAACATCACCAACAAAATAATCAGATTTTCTCAAGAGATGTTATATTTTACTGAGGCCAAGGTGGAAATAGAATGTGACGTGGCAAAATTGGGAATTCGGAGGTGAATATATAGTATTAATGACTGCTTTGAGAGAAATAGTTGTTTTTATACGCTCAAGGGAAGGTTAGAATTGTGCTATTGCCCCGAGGCGTGCCGAGGGCAATAGCCCAATTGTAACCTTCCCGAGAGCGTATAAAAACAACTATTTCTCGAATATTAAAGCAGTCATTAATACTTTTATATGCCAAAAAAAAATAGACTAAAAAAAATAAAAAATAAAAAAACTTTTGTCGAAGATGGGATTCAATCTCTTGCGTACAAAAGGTGATGTAACTAAAGTCAGCGCATTATACCACTCGGCCATCGCGCTCTGTTAACATACTATGCAGTTTTTTCTAATATATAGATTAAAATGGATTGAAAACGGCTTCGAGTGGTGGATGCTTCGCGGCTGCTCGATTAAACGGGCCCTTCTTTTACTTTTGCAATGCATATTGGCACGAACTTAGATCAAGATCTATCGGCAGATGTTGTTTTTTTTGTTTTTGGAAGTTTATTTTCGTCTTCATATCAACAATGCAAGATAAAATTGTCGGTAAGATCGATCGAGATTCAATTGTATTGAAATTACCGACCAATTATTCGCACACGTACGGTATCCTCGATCGCTCAAACCATTTTTAAACATGTAAACCTATTGGGTAACCATGGAGACTGACCTATTTTCCCAATAACCATGGTTATTGGGAAAATAGGTCTGTTTTTACAGGAACAGTTAAAGTTTATGAATGCAATTTCGACCAATCAGATTGCTGGATTACTGAAGTGAGGTATATAATATGTTCTATTGCACAATGAAATACATGAAATATTTGTTATATCAAATTAAATTTGCAGTCTCCTGCCTTACTCCTGTTTTGAATCCGGCCCTCTCGATTACATTTAGTCTCTGTGTCAAATGCGCACAGTTAACACGCGAAAACATTCACGGTACATTAATTTTCGCAGATATCGCGCTAAAGCTGGTTGTCCGGGAATTTTAGAACCCGCATAAATATAAACTGACTTCTTATGCGTGAACGGGCTGAATTTGGTGCAACGCGAATTTAAGAACCAGCAAATTTGTTTCAGGGTCGCTCAGCACAAAAAATTAATCCTAAAAAATAACAGCATTTACAGTATATGCCCAGGTTAAGAGAGGCATGGTCAAATCCAATTTTGTTCGCATTGCACTTTGCCAAAAAAGTTGCTATATTCCATGCTCGTGCACATATAACAAAATGTTGAGTGTCACATGATAGCTTCTCAACCAATAGGATGATCTCAAACAAATACCTTATTTTATAGACTATTGTGTTCTAACCTGTTAAGTTACCCTTTGTTTATGTTATAATGGGCATTTTCCATAGAACACCGGTCCAACTTTTGTTAACAGTTTGGTTGCTTTCTTCACCTCTTTGTACAGTCACTCTTTGTGCTACACATGTAATTTTTGCACAAATTTTTTTATCATTTTCCAGTCTTGATTTGCTTCATAGTGACCTGTATGACACTGATGTAGGTTAATTTTGAGCTTGAATTCTTGAAGTCTTTGGTAATATCTAACCCATGATAAATACAATGTGGCACAGGGAAAATACAGAGAAAAATTAATGGGATATAGATTTTTTTTTTAATGTATGGGGAAAGGGAGGGACAGTGGGGGAGAGAGAGGAAGAGAGAGAGAGGGAGAGAGGGAGAGGGGGAGAGAGAGAGAGAGTGGGGATGGTAGAGAGAAATGAAGCAAGGGAGGGGTAGAAAGAGCGAAATGTAGGTAGACATTGATGCAGAGAGAGAGAGAAAGAGAGAGAGAAGGGGGGGGGGGGGTGAGAGGAATTACCCTGGACTATTAATCATGCCTATAATTACGGTGTTTTATGAGATGAAATGAACTACTAATCACCTCTATAGCCCTGAATTAGGTGTTAACGACAACGCTTGTATAATATTATGTCTATAATACTGTAGCCTTGATCATTAAATAGATCCTCCAGTGAGATACCAGGATCGAGGCCATATGACACAGGCATCTGTTGAGAGCCAGAAGGGCATTAGCTCTGTGTTAGAAGATATTAGCCAATGCCCTCCTGGCTCGTATGGTAATAGCTAAAAGAGATCCTGTAAAGCGATACCAGAGGTTATGATGTTGAGAGACTAAAGGGTGTTCATTCTACATTGGAAGATATTCATTAATGCCCTTCTGGTTCTCATGTCTACGTACCTCTGGTCATGAGCATCCATGTAGTCAAGGGGGGGGGGGGGAGCGTTGGGTTATGTATCCCCCCCCCCCTCAATACATCCCCACAAACAATTTAATAAAATTAAAAGAGAAGTTATTCTTTGATGTTTAGTAACGCCGCAGAATAAAGCTATGTCATGCCTTGAAATGTCCAGTTCCAATAGGTCAAATTGCAAATATTTGTTCCCTCACAGAAAACACAATGTAAATGTATGCTTTAACGTGTTTCCCCCACCAAAAAATTATGGTACCCTCTCCCAAAAAAGTGATGAAGTTGATTTTATACTTTCTAGCTATACACAAAATTATTTTTTCAGATGATCGGTACACTTTTATCCCCGTCTTGCTCTGCGAAAAAAGATTTGTTGTTCATGACACACAAGTAGCGAAATATTCTCCATTAACTCTTACACTGCCGTGAGACTGCTAGCGCGCTATTGTTATAGTGCCATGTGCACGCGAGCGTGCTATCGATTGAAAGCCACGTTCATGCTAGCAAGCCACCGCTACGGTGCTTCGTGCGCGCTAGCAAGCAGATGTAATAACAGTTATTGTTCATGCCCATTGCACCGTGTTGAGTGCTTTTGCAGCGCTATTGAAAGTACCGTCGCGTGCATCAGATTATCGGCTTTCGATTACGCATCTAGGTATACAACAGTCAGATTGGATTTTCTCGAGTAATTTAGAGATTTGTTTTTGATATCATATATCATCATTATGCCTCCCCATCGCATTGGATTGGTTCGACAACTCACTGATAGTGCTTATTTACTTCAGCAAAATTACAAATTCATGAAATGATATTGGTATCAATGGAAAAAGGGTGAAATTTCCTACAACTCTCATGTACAATGTTTGTTTATACAACATACGAATGAGAAGTTATAGTGGATCAAACATAGTAAAGATTTTAAAAACACGCACTTGAACCAACCCTAAAATTAACTTGGCACGCAGGGGCTTTGTTGCTGGCACAATAGAGATTAGCACTGTGGCACTGGGTGCATTGTATGGGTGGCAGCTTAAGAGTTAAGGAAAAAAACAAAATTAGAATATGTGTGTAAATCAGGCATTGACAAAGTACATGGATAAAGAAATTAAATGTAGACAGCATGACCGAAAGGCATTCGCGTATATATCTATACTTTTACAGTTCATGGCATTTCTATAAATGTTTCTATATATCTTAATCAAAGTTTGTCCGCTGTATATTGAACGTGCGCAGTTTAAGTGGAGCCGTGGTTCTGTTTTAATGCAGCTCTTCATTAATGAACTGCGCAGAGTACCTTAATGAATTGCGAGTGACGTGGAGGATACCCCTAAATCTACCCTTGGCGGTTCAAGCGAGGGCTTTGGTCCGCATTTTGACGAAGCCGCAGGCGTGTCACGTAGCCCAGGGTGAATGCACTCTGATGCAAAAACAGATTTAGGGGATTTGGCAAAGAATGGGCAAATCTTGAAGGACCAAAGAAATACAGCCTGAAACGTCCCCATTTCACTTTAATCAATGTTTCTAAAAGGCAAAGTGATATGAATTGTGAATGTCTCTGTAATTCAAAGCTCTTTAATTCAATTCATACTACATCTCCCCAAACCAAAAGGGCATTAATTTTCATACTGTAATATAGAGTTATCCCCCTTCTGGCTCTAAACAGACAATTTCTTCAAGTCAATTTTTTCCCCACTTATAAAGGTATTCAATATTGTCTGTTTGGTGCCAGAAGGACGTTGACGCTGTCTAAAACAATATGACTTAATGCCCTTTTGGCACCAACGAGATAGTGTACAGATTATCATGAGAATATTTCTAAAGCATGGTGCTGTACTAGATAGAAAAAGACCTGAGATTGTGTAGAGCAAGTAGCTTTTGTCGGGTATGCCTTAAATACATTCATGTGTGTGTGTACAAAATACCTGTTATCCGGAGTAGATGTGGAACTATTTATCTTGTATATTTTCAAGTAGTTATTATATTTTGGCTGTTTGGAGCCTCTACCTTGAAAGCTATACATTTTCTTCTCTCTCTCTCTCTCTCTCCCACCTCCTTTTCCCCTATCTCTCCCTATCTCTCTCTCTCTCTCTCCCTCCCTCCTCTCCCCTCCCACTATCTCTCTCTCTCTCTCTCTCTCTCTCTCTCTCTCTTCCTCCCTCCCTCCCTCTCCCTCTCTTTCCCTCACTCTCCCTCTCTCTCCCTCTCCCTCTCCCCATCTCCCCCTCCCCCTCTCTCCCTCTCCCCATCTCCCCCTCCCCCTCTCTCCCTCTCCCTCTCCCCATCTCCCCCTCCCCCTCTCTCTTTCTCTCTCTCTCTCGCTCTCTCTCTCTCTCTCTCTCTCTCTCTCTCTCTCTCCAATCCTTTATCTTTTTCTGACACCCCTGTCTCTGTTTCTCTTTCTCTCCCCTTTATATCTAACACCTTTTTTCCTTGCTGCACATCCCTTGTCTCTCTCATGTTTCCCCTTGCCAGTCAGTTTTCTTCTCTCTTTACTTTTTTTTGTTAGATGTTGCTCTTCCCTGTCCATCTGTTCTCTTTTCTTTATCTTCCAATTTTATTTTTTGAGGTCATGATTTTCACTATTCTAATATCACTTCCAGCCATTTGTATTTAAAGTTATTATTTATATGCAGTTAGTTATTCACCTTTGAATTATATTGTTAAAAGTATAGATGTATTTGAATTCTCAATTCCTCTATTCTATATATTTTTTAAATATCAGGCCTGAGATTCTTGAGGGCACTACGTCTCATGCAGCTTTCAGAGATTCTCCAGTTCCTGAGTATTCTCAGGACCAGCAACTCCATCAAGCTTCTCAACCTGGTTACACTCTTATTAACACTCTGGCTGGGATTCGCAGGCATCATACACCTGGTAAGGAGCCTACTAAGTTATCTCTTAACAAAGACAACTGCATAGCAGTAAAATTGATTAAGTTTAACGCAGGTAAAGGTTTGCACCACATTCAATGCAGCTAGACCATGGGGGTGTTTCACAAAGGTTTTAAGTGGAACTTAACTCTAAGTTTCACTTAACCATTATGGAAAGCCGTTAGCATCATTAAAACTATTTAAAAAAAATATATTTTAAAAGGCATAGAATATTGATTCAAATCATTAATATTTTCTGTTATCTTGGGAGATTTCATGTTCTTGATGTGGAATTTATGAAAAGTCTAAAATACTTCAATTTTGCTTTTGAATGTATTTCATTATAAGGCTACAAATGGCTCTCCATAATATTTAAGTTCAACTTAGAGTTAAGTTCGACTTAAAATCTTTGTGAAACACCCCCCATGTAAGATAGAGTAACACTCCACACAGGTGAAGTAAATGGGGACCGGTAGGAAGGAATTCCTTGAATGCTGTGAACACCGAAATCGGTAGTCTAGCAGAGCCAGGGTAATATTGGAGCGCTTTGAGCACCTTGCAGTGTGGATATGTGCGCTATATAAATATCCAATATTATTATTAATATTATTATTTTAAACTAGAATATTCCTGTTATCAGTCATTTGGATGATTTATTCACATATTTTCACTTCAAAAAAAAGTTTCATCATGTTCATAGATTTCCTGATAATTGTTATACAAATAATAAATGTTTGTGAGTTCAAAGTGCAAATATTTCCAACTCATGACAATATTCACACTATTGAACGAATGAAAAACATTCATTATTTTTTAAATATAACATGTCATCTGCTTGTGAATGTACGTGTCAAAGGTTGTGCTGCAGTGCAACGTCACAACTACGGCAAACAATACGGGTCGTATATAACCAAAAAGGCACGCTCAATGACGAAGTCGTTCATTAGATTATTTATTGAATACCATGTGACCAACAATCCTCCAATCAAATTACAAGGATCTATTTGGATGTCATTTAACAATGCACAGTTCATTGCTTTTGGTAAGTAGGTAATTCATGTATTACACATAATATCAATAGAATGAAAAATTTATCAATCAAATGGAGAATATCAAAAAATTGATAAATTGATTTTAAGATTATTCTATATTCGCTCTGGCCTTGGGCTTATTTTGTCAGAGTTATAGTGTTATGTTTAAGTTTTAGGTTTGGTTTGGTTTCAGTTGGGTTTGCATGTGTAGGTATAGTAATGGGGTCAGGGTTGATGCTAAGAATTACTTTACAGTAGCAAACGATTGTGGAGCAACGTGTGCTGTCAGAGTAGGTGTCATACAATCGTTTTAATTACATGACTATGGCATTCAACGTCACTGGACCTTACTGATACATCTATTCTTGCTCGTCCATGCATGCAGTTGAAATTGAGAATAGAATTTCGCATGCTTCAGCTTCATAGTGATATATGTGAGAAGGCAGTGTTGGGATAGAGCTAAAACTGAACTTAAAGGGATCAGTCAGGTTCAGTCATCATCAAATAATGAAAACAATTATATCAGTAAAAGTGAAGAGATATAAAATCACCTGTATAACGAACTATATGACCATTAGGTCAGTAATCATCTAAAGAGCATTAAATCCTAGAGCAATAAAAGATGATTGTGTGTTTAATGCCTGCACAGAAATGAATTGCATCAAATGATGCTGTTTGTACTTTGAGAAGTCTATACCTGTGTCATTTTTTCCTTTATTAGGTTGCAGTTTTAGTATCAAACTTGCAATATTGTGTTAGCAGAAGTATTGTCAGGAGCTGAATTTTGTTATAGAGTAGGCCTACACCATTAAGAAACCACAAACATACAGAGACAGAGAAAAAAAGTATTCTGTCCCCATTAAAACAGATGATAAGAAATCACATGTATTTGTGAAGGCAGGCAATGAGTACTCTGAGGCATGATGTCAGGAAAGGTTACAGAGTTTTGTATTTCAAAAGCAAATTTATACATTATATTAGGGTGCGCATACAAAAGCACCTGTGTGCATCATTTTGTAGGGGAAGATAATGAGATGCAGGAAAAGGCATTTTCATTAGTAGAAAGAGAAATGAGATGAGGTGAAGAGGCAGAAGAAGAAGAAAAAGAAGGGAAAGGAGACAAATTGAGGAAGAAAAGGGGAGATAAAATAAATCTTCCAACGTTCAGAGAAGAGAAAGATATACAGTGCGTCCCAGAAAAAACGAAACCGAGAAGTATCGATGTTTTATCATAACTTAATCACAACCATAATTAATGAATGATACATATTTGGAAAGCTTAGAGTCTCCTCTTTCAGTTGATGCTAGTCACGTGATGCATATTTCACGCATGAGTGATTAAAAGCAATTTGAAGGAAGGAAACCAAAAAGACATTTGGCGGGCGGTATCTGAATTTCAAAGAAAAATTCATATTTCTAGAAAGTTCATTTTCTGCTCTTTCATATGATACCTCAATCAAGAAAAATGAGCCAGGAATAACAAAGTTCTGTTTGTTTAAAGTAGCCCTTACATTTTCATAATTTTAACAAACGAATTCGTTTTCACTGGGTGCCTGCCGTAGCAAAAAGCAGATTTGACAAAAGACTTAACTCCGTTTCGTTGACAATCAGCCATGCATGAAGACTCTCGTCTACGGCTGATTGTCAACGAAACGGAGTTAAGTCTTTTGTTAATTTCGTTTATTGATACGGCAGGCAGTCAGTGAAAACGAATTCGTTTGATAAAATTATGGAAATGCAAGCACTATTTTAAACAAACAGAACTTTGTCATTCCTCGCTCATTTTTCCTGATTGAGGTGTCATATGAAAGGGCAGAAACTCAACTTTCTAGAAATGTGAATTTTTCTTTGAAATTCAGATACCGCCCGCCAAATGTCTTTTTGGTTTCCTTCCTTCAAATTACTTTTAATCACTCATGCGTGAAATATGCATTATCTGAGTAGCATCACATGAAAGAGGAGACGCTAAGCTTTCCAAATATGTATCATTCATTAATTATAGTTGTGATTAAGTTATGATAAAACATCGATACTTCTCGGTTTCGTTTTTTCTGGGACGCACTGTATATGTTTGTGAATAAGATTTCCCATTCAAATAGATAATATATGTCAGTCACATACAGCACATAGACTTACACTTTGCATTATTTATCATAGAGGAAAAAAGAGAGAGGGAGAGATGAAAAATAATACCTCATACATTTGCAGTAGAGAAAGATATATAGATGTCTGTGAATAAGCTTTCACAAGCAAATAAATATTTCAGTCACATAAATTACATAGGCCTACACTTTGCATTACTTATCATAGAGGAAAATAGAGAGAGAGAGATTAAAAACAATACTTCATACATCTGAAGAAGAGCAAGATATATAGATTTCAATAAATGAGCTTTACAAAGCAAATAATTATTTCAGTCACCTGCATACAGTACATCGGCGTACACTTTGCGTTATTTATCATAGAGGAAAATAGAGAGAGGGAGAGATGAAAAACAATACCTCTTACATGTACATTTGCAGAAGAGAAAGATATATAGATAGATGTCTGTGAATAAGCTTTCCCAATCAAATGAATATTTCAGTCATATACAATACATAGGCTTCAGTTTGCATTAGTTGTCATAGAGGAAAATAGAGAGAGATTACAAAAAAGCAATACCTCATACATCTGAAGAAGAGAAAGATATATAGATGTCAATAAATGAGCTTTACAAAGCAAATAATTATTTCAGTCACATACAGTACATAGGCCTATAACACTTTGCATTAATCTTGGAAGAAAATAGAGAGAGATAAACAAACAAAAACAATGCTCATACATTTGAAGAAGAGAAAGATATATATGTTTGTGAATAAGTCTTCCGAAGCCAATACCCATGTTCAGTCACATACAGTACATAGACCTACACTTTGCATTAGTTATCATAGAGGGAAATAGAGAGATTAAAAAAAAACAATGCTCATACATCCGAAGAAGAGAAAGACATATAGATGTCTGTGAATAAACCTTCCAAAGCACAATGCAGGAGCCCCTCGAGCCGTTGGATCTTCAAACGGGGGTTGAATCCATTTTCCCATAATGAGATTATTTGCGGGAATTCTAATAAAACATGCAGCAATTGGCAGTGCAGGCGCGAGGGAAGGTAATTGCCAATCGCAAGCGCGTGTACAGAATAAAACCTTCGGCGTGAGGCTTTTGAATCTTGCATTCATTTCATTTCAGTCATTCTATGCAGCATTTGAATTCACCTGCTTTAGGGATAGACGTAATGCTGAAATAACAAATTGATTCTTGCTTTCCCATTAATTACATTTGCTGTCTTACAGGGTAGTAGCCTTCAGGAGCAAGGTTTCGTTCACAATTATCTGTTTTTATCTGTAAAGCGCTAACAAAATAGTGGCTGAATTTGTCATGTAGAGTAGTTATACAATTAATTTTTCAACGTACCACAAAATCTGATACATCCTGTAAAACACTTATTTCTCAATTTGCAAGTTTCAAATGATAAATGCAGTTTTTAATATATAAAAAAAAGACAGAAGAATAATCAATAAATCATTAAATTGAATACTGAAGAAAGAAAAAAATCAAATGTATTTTTAAAGTGTTTTAACAAAATCCTCTTTATACAATACATGTAGATGTACATTATCTCTTTTTCCTTACACCAACATTTTTTTATTTTATTACCAAATGTCCTTGAGCTTAGTACACGATATCCTTTCTTTGTTTGCTTTCAGGTATTGAAATACAGACAATCAATATTTCATGAATTGCAATTAAAAAAACTAGCCAATGCTCTTTTAATTCATGGCTATATAGCATTGGATTATATTAACAAAGACAGTTTCAAATACCACATATGAGTAAATGATTGAAAAAGTATGTCTTTGGTTCTCACTTTAGATCCTATGAAGCAATTTGACATAGTCATCAATGTAGCTGAATCAATTTAGTGTAGAATTTAAAAAGGAATGTCCTTTAAGTTTTGAGGAAAATGATGGAATATCTAGCTATTGTTGTTATCAGAGCTATTGCGTTTAATAGTCATCTATTATACTGATCCTTACCATATTTCATATGTATCTTGTATTATTATTTCTTTGATTTTATGATTATGGTTAATTCAATATCTTGACTCTTGAATCCTTATTATTCATGATATTCAGTACCTTCTTTTTGATCCAAATCATCATTCTTTTTAATCAATTAATATCACTTCCAGGTCGAGAACTCAGGTGACCCTTGGTTGCAATTTGCCAACAAGCAGCCCCTCTCATACTGGACGTGTATTTACTTCCTGGTCGTTACCATGTCAACGGTTGGCTACGGTGATGTGTACGCCAAGACGGTCCTAGGAAGAATCTTTGCCACTCTTTTCATCTTCGGCGGCTTGGTGAGTCGATTCAGCCATCTTTAATTATTTCTTTCCTTTCTGTTCTTATTTTATCTTTATTTTCTCTTTTTTTTTAGAAATTGGTTTATCAACAACAATTTTTTTGTTGTTGAACGTTTTAGCCCTCCATAGGCTATTTTATTGAGTCAAACAAAACATTTTACAATTCAATGAAATAAAGTCTTTCTTTAACTCAAATAAAACAGAATACTGTCACATTTCTCTCATTGTTGTTCATACAAACAAATGTTGAAGTGACTGCCATTTAGTTACAAATTGTTATACATACCAGATAAAGAATGAAAATATCTCTCGTCTTTATAATATTGAATAATCTTCTTCAAAGAACTAAAATTTGGAATTTTGTTATTGAGCTTTTATACAAATAGTTGATGCTTAATCAAAGTCACAATAAAAGTAGGGTTCAAGACATGAGTCCAAAGTCTAGTAATGTTGTGGTTACAGTATGAAAAAAATATAACATTAAAAACTTAATGGATGTTAAAATTACATGTTGAATCAGTGAAAAGAAAGAATTTTTATTGTACAATTTAGACAAATAAGTAGGAATAAATCACCCAAAATGTAAAATTGCAAATTTGAAATGTCATTTTGTAAGTTTAAGTGTTTGAGGATTGAGAAGTAAAATCACCATGGCACAAAAGAGAGAAGCAGGTCGGTGAAATCCAGAGGGGAAATCTAACAAAGGACAATAATTTCTTTTGGATTTATCATATTTCAATATTCTACCTATTTTCATTGATTTTAATATTTCACTTAGTCATCACGTGTTTGAATATTGCTGGAAAAATGTTAACAATGGAAATGACTTTTCATCCTTCAACAGGCCTTGTTTGCCACAGTGGTACCTGAAATCTATGAAATCTTAAGCCAGAGAGGAAAATACAGCGGATCATTACAGTCAGAAAAGGGCAAAAAGTAAGTTCATAAAATTAATTCATTTTATCGTCCCAGGCCTACGTCATGTTATAGTTTTTGGGTTGTAAAGTGTTTGAATATAGATGGAAATGTTTGAGTATGAAAATGAGCGTCAATTGATTGATTTTTTTCTGCCGAGTGCCAGAAGGGCGTTGAAGATCATCTTGAGTTCCAGAAACAATCAAACATTAATTCTGACAAAATCCAGTTATCATCAAATTGCACTTTATTTGTATGGATATTGAGCATGCGCAAAATAATTGGGAATGAAAATACAGTGAAACCTCTATATAATGACCATTCAAGGGAGACAAGAAAAGTTGTCTTTATAGAAAGGTGGTCTTTATGTACAGGTGGCCCCTGAACCAGGTTTCAATGTATATAACAACTGAGCATGTGCGAAGGAAATTGGGAATGAAAATAAGAGTGAAACCTGTATATAAAGATCATTCAAGGGAGACACGAAAAGTTGTCTTTATAGGCAGGTAGTCTTTATGTACAAGTGGCCCCTAAACCAGGTTTCAATGTATATAACAACTGAGTAAGAAGTCAAATAAAGAGGGTGTTCGATGAACATTGCCTAGTGGCGTTTGTATTTGATTTTCATCATACAGTCAAACTTGTATATAGTGACCGCCAAACAGAAACACAAAAAGTGGTCTTTGAAGACAGGTTCCTTTAGTACATTTTTCAATGAGAAACCATTTCAAGGGAAACAAAAAGCGTGGTCTTTGTAGACAGGTGGTCACTAAAGCAGGTTCAACTGTACATAGTATAAGAAATGCCCTTCCAGCACTAAGCAGACTTTATCAATCACTTGACAATTATGCCATGATCATGTTTCTTATGCTTCGATTCAATCATTAGTGTATTTCATTGTGATGAAAGTACAAAGTTCCCGCGAAGTGGAAACCCCTTACAAACATCTATTGTTCCTAGCTTTTGTAAAGCATAATGCAAGCGTTAGATTGCAATCTGTAACAGTGGTTGGCTATTCTTACGATGCATTGTGTTTCACTAGAGGTGAATTAAGGGGCGTAGCCTAATCATGTATGTTTCATGTATGTATCACACTTTATACGTTTGCTGCTCTATGCACACGTATGAAAGATAATGTTGTCCGCTAAGAGTCAGAAGAGTGTTAATCCTCATCCGTTAAAACATAGCAAAACTACATGCTCTCTGCTCCTCAACCGACTAGTATATTCATGTGCTGATAATGAAAATCAAATTTTTATCAAGGCCACGGCGAGCACTGGCTCCCCTTCAAAGCCGGCGCCGTCGATCACCTGACACTTGATTAAAGGGGTTGTTTACATCCAAAATACAGACGTTGTATGTGGGTCCTCAATATACCATCGAAGCGTTACTGATGCGCTCCTTACACGATTACCCTAACCTGGGAACGCATTGTAGCGGAAGAGATGGAGAATATCTCATTCTTTTTGAAGGAAGGGCTGGCTGGCTGTCTGGTAGAATGTCAAACTTTTTGATGGGGGCCATGGAGTAAGGTGGGCATTGATGAAGCCCCCGATGTCTTGTCTAGTCTTCATTATTTTGTCTTGTCTTGTCTTGTCTTCATTATTTTGGCCAAGAGATGCTCCCGTAATAAAGCAGTGATGATGTCATCACCCTTTTGACGTCTTTTCTTTCTTCTTGATTTCTAATTGTTATCATAATAAGCTAGGGATGCAAACTCAGTGGAAATATTTCGGGGGATCCATATCCAATTTTTGGGAAAAATTTTCGGGGGCTCATTTGCCATTTCGGGGGCTACTTTCCTCAGGGGCTAGTTTTTTCATTAATTAATAAAAGGATACAGTTTGTTGAATTTATTTAGTAGGCTCACTGGCTTATTTTTATATACCACGGTATCTTTTTTTAAAGTCGCCCCCATAATCAGATTATTGGCCTATTTCAAGGGCTTTTTTTTTTTTTTTTCTTTATGTGTTTTATTGAACAATAAAAAAATAATCACAGTATTTACAGGTTTCAAGGGCTTTTTATGGTATTTCTGGGGCGAAGTGGCGCGCTGCCCTTGTGTATTTTTTTCCTGTGCAAACTAGTGGAGCTTTTAGGTACTCTTCATTCTATTATGGGATCGCCTTACAAAAAAGAAAGATTGAAGTTAAACCAAGCTTAAGGTACTTATTGATAGATGTTTGAGAAAAATATGTTTGGTTGTGTACTTGTGAAATGTGCAGGACCTGGTCATGAGCATCAAATCACATGTGATTTAAATAATAGAAAAATATTTAGCCTGTTTTACTCATTTAAAACACTGCCTGGGAAATGATTATTGAATAGGAACCTATAGATGTACATGAATATTAAAGTACAAAACCAAAAATAAAAAATGTTACTAATTTTAGATTTTTTTTTTACTTGTCCTGTTAGAGATATAATCTTCAAGCTGAAATATTTCACACCGACAGAAAACGCATACTTCCCCCCAAATCATCATCACAGCTGCCAAACATTCCTATTTTGGATAAATAATTCATATTTTTGTGGCCTGCAAGCTATTGTTTTGACCTCTAGATTCCTCTCCTTTTTCTGAAATTTTCTGTGAAAAGTATACAAAATAGATTCCTACTTATTGATGTGAAAGGTTGGCAGGTACGTACAGTGTATGCATCATCCCTTCCTAAACATTGTGTTTACAAACCAAAACCTCAATTCTTAATGACCCAGCAAGGTTCTTCACATCCTTTAAGTAAATCATCATCATCATCCTTTGCTTGATTAAATGCCAAGCACCTGTAATAGCCGGTTGAAAACAAAAAGACCCCCCTCCAAAGGTGTCATACCTCCCACGGTTAGCGTTCTCAATGCCATCTGGCTACTAATTACCAGGAGCGTAATTACTAGATATTGTCTTTCATTATAATAAGCGCTTGATGTGCAACCCATTAGTGGATCAGTCATTAATCGGCCCTTCAGACGGCAGCATACCGTGTCGAGCATCTGCTCGATTTCACGCCGATATGATTAAGTTATAGAGTTAATTTGGATGTAGATGTAGTCAAAATTTGTTTTCTTTGCAGTAATGGATTTTCCTTGCTTTCTAGGAATTCATCCAATAGTTCCAGGGTATCATTTTAATGTTTTTGTTAATTCTTCATTAAATTATGCGTTGATTTTGTGGTGTTGAAGAGCAGGCACCTATGATAAGTGGTCAACCTTGATCATACACTGGTGGGTGTTTCATACAGGCATGGAAGAGAGGAGAAAAAATAAACATAAAATATCATTTGATTAGTTACATGAAGGCCTCATTCAGATATAACATGGAAAACCACAGCTTTTTAAAAATTGTTAATGATGACATAAAGTACATTTCTGTATCATATGACACAGAACTAAGGGAATACGCACAGGACTTTAGTTTCATGCAGTTGCCATTTGTTTACATGTTTAAAAAAAAGCAGCATTTTTTTAATAAGGCAGTTTTGACCGCGTCATATCTGAACAAACCTTACGAGGCTATTTTTTCAGTTTATATGAAGGCAAGAGTCTTGGTGTATCTTTGGTTTGAGACTGTGTCAGTCTACCTGTGCTCATGGCCAAGGCTTTAATTACTCTTTCTATCACCTAGTTTCTCTGATAGGTAGGTCCCCTGCGTGCCATACACAAGCAAATTATACTTTCACGGCAGTGTGTTGAAATATATACGATTATTCAGTCAACCAATCTGTGTATTTGGTAATAGGAATCGGCCCTGAGTAGATCGCTACAATAAACGTGTACATAGCTATGATGAATGGAATAGTAATATTCCCATTGCCTCTTTCATTCTATATTCCTTTTGCAGAAAAATGATATATTAAACTTGCCAGTGTATTCTTCAGCTCATAATAAATAGGGCGACGTGTCTTTTGAACATAGTGAACCATATAGGAGACACCCCCCGCCCCGTACATGATATCTTTTTAGAGTGATCGGTTGAACGCGTAAGCGATGAGTTGTTTACATCGCAGGGAATTAATCAAGATGTTGGGCAAATGATTGAGTGAGGGAACCCCATGCGTGTAAAAGCGGTGTTTATAGCGTTCAAATTTGTTTAGACGATGAGAGGCGGTACGGAGCATCTGGCATTGAGTCAACATCGACAGGGCTTGATTGGAGCGGGGAGGGTGGACGCGCACCGCATTCTCCCGAGAATCGAGTTAATCAACCCTGTGCTCATATTCGCACACTTGTTTTATTGGCCGTCCAAGCAGTGTGCGTTTAATGGGCGTGTTTGCACTGGGTTTTAAATACCCTTCACCTTGATAGCAGCACAGTGTACAAACAGAGTTGAGTGTGATGATGGGACGCCACTGATTGGTGCCGACGCCATACCTATATGCTGATTCATATTAGAATCCTGTATGACTTTACTTTACTCTAGATTTAGATTTTAATGTTCAAATATTTGAAACAAATTATGGTATATTATGCACATTTTCCAATGGCACACACCCTCAACTTGGCCACCCCTCCCCCCCCCCTTTCCCTCCAAAATGACCTGATTCTGTCAAAGTTTGATTTTTATTAGAAAATATTTTATCCAGAAATTAATCTCATGTTACAATGTAGTTGAGCTATTTATAACATTGTTTTACTTAGTTAAATGTCTTTCTTCTTCTTCTCATCTCCCATTTTTTGATTTTTTACTTGAGAAAAATATCTTCACAGCAGCTTAGACATGCTTTTATCGTTTTTACTATCATCTGGACAGAAAACAATCTGAGATATGGTTTTGTTGCTGTTGTTGGGGGCACTTTATAGGAGGGTAACTATGCATTGTTGATGTACATGCTTGTACAGTCAAACCTGACTTTAGCGACCACCCAAGGGAAACAATAAAAGTGGTCTTTGTAGACAGGTTCCTTTAGTACAGTATGTTTCAATGAAAAACCATTTTCAAGGAAAACAAAACATGTGGTCTTTATAGACAGGTGGTCACTAAAGCAGGTTTGACTGCACCTGTATATCTCAGCCTCAGAGGAATTGTTGTCATTATTTGTAGAAAAAAACCCACTTGCCAAGTTGGGCTAGTGTAAACACATCCCTAATTGAATTTCTGTGCTCTGACGCTGCTGCAGTGGAGGTATGTATATAGAGCACTGGGCGGTGGGCCACTTAAGCCAATGATGGCAAAAGGGTCGACAAATTTTAAATGGATTAAGCACTATTGTAGCCTTCAAGTCGCATCACTCCTCGGCATGTCACTGCCTCGGCTAATGACGGGCTTCGTCTGTTTGTCGCCCTCTCAAACATTAACTTGGCAAACACAAGCCATACTTGTAAATCACTTAATTCGCTGGTCAATTGGCTGTTACTGGAAATCGGTATCTTCTCGGCGGCGGGGGGGAACTAACAGAGTTTTCAACACCTTTATCGGATCATCTTTAAAACAAAGAGAAACTGCGGCATTAAGATAGATTAGATCTAGGAGTGTTTGTTTTAATAGGACTTTCCATGTGTCTGAATTCATTAGTACTTGAATCGCTTTTGATTCCTGCGCCTACGAGTCTAATCAATTAGCTGAATTCTCTCCCTTTTCCACACACCTTCATGGTATAGTCGAGACGATTAAAGCAGTATTTTACTGTATCTCTAGTCTGGGGCAACAATGTTTGCTGTTTAGGTTTGGAACATTTGGGGTGTAAATGGACTGTCTGCTGAGTAGCCGGAAGAGCATTATCTCATATATACGTTAACATGGATGTAATGTCCTTCTGAACAAGAATTTTTAAAATATAAATACATGGTCTAAATATCATTTCGTCCACATATCATTAGGTCTAATGACCATTTAGGCTGATAGTCAATTGGTATAATTTCCATATGGTCTAATCTCCAATTAGTCTACTACCCATTTGGTCTATTGTTCATTAAGTAAACAAAATGATTATTAGACCTTGTGGAAAGTAGACAGGCTGGGTGTAGACCTTATGACAATAGACCAACTGGGTATAGTAGACAAACTGGTCGTAGACCAAACGGCAGAAACCCAACCTCACCTAATATTGGCTTCCATGATCCATAAGTAACCTCTTGAAGTATCCTAACTGAAACAGGATGCCTGCGCGTGAGAATAAACATGGTACGGTGTGAGTGCGTGCGTGCAAAATATGGAAGGTAATATATGGAAGGTATATTTGTAAACAAAGGTCACAAGGTCACGGGACAGGTTCGATTGTGTAGTATAACCTCATTATCTTAACCCAGTTTCCCCCAGCATCCAGACTAAACAAAGTTTGCAGTCTGTGCCATCGCTCTGTCTGCCATGCCATGTCACATTCACATACACATAGAAGCGACAGATCCAACAGCCCGTGAATGATTTTACCATGTGGAGGGGCGTATCCAGCCTATCCAGGGGGCTTAAGGGCCCTCCCCCCCCTTACCTTGTGAGAGGAAAGAAAGTGTGTGCTAATAAAAAAATTGTTCCTACCCCCTTCCTGTTGATAACAATTATATTCAGGGAAAATTTGTTAAGAAATGGAAAAGAAAATTGCCCCCCCCCTCCTTCATAAAATCCTGGGGACTAGGGGATACCACCCCCCCCCCCTACTTTGTGAGAGGAAATAAAATTGTGTTTGGATAAACTTGTTCCTACCTCACCCTGTTGAAAATTATATACAGAAAGAATTTGCCCCCCCCCCCCCTTTCCTTCATTAAATCCTGGATATGCCCCTCATGTACCCTCAGTTATTTCATAGAGTACTTCAACACTTTAATAATACGCTTCATCAATACATAGTACCATTAGTAGGTCCTCGCTCCCTTTCACCTTCGTTTAATCGTGCCATATGGCTAATGTGCACCGCTCAAGTCTCTATTATTTTAACAGACTATGTCAAGATGTTTGTGTAATATCAGACACATCAATTCAGAATGCTGCCAACTGAAGCTTAGCGCAGTTCTTTCCCTCCTCACAGTGGCTTGACATGTACGTTGGGTTTTGTTTTGTGGAAGATATTGGGTTAGGTTAAGGGTTTAATTGTATCTTCAATGAAAGCAAAAGTACATTTTTTTTGCTGTGTTGTAGTGATTACAATGGACCTGAAAGTTCACACAGTTCACCATGAATTTCATCATCTTTGTGGTTTTTACATGTATTCCAGCCAAAAGCTTTGTCATCATGATCATCATGATGATCATCATCATCATTAGATATGCTAGGTGCATTCAGACACCAAGGATCATCAACTTCATGAAGGGTTATGAAGCAGTGACAAAAACAAAACAATAACATAAGAATGGAGAGCCATTTAGCTTTTAAAAGCTCCACAAAACAGCTCTTAAAATCTAATTTAATTAGAAATTAAAAAACAGGGAATAATTCTAGAGATGTAGATTGCCATGAGAGAATATGCTTTTTCATAGAAAATCCTAAAACAGTTCTTGTGAACATTTCTTTTATTTTTTTAACATTGAATTGAAGATGTACAGATTCATTTACATGTTCTTACATTTACTTTTGAAATTATACATCCAATTCTTCTTTGAAAAAGAAAAAAAATGCAAACAAATATATCATGTATTTTATTCCATGCTTTGTATCTATTGTGGTATGATATCTTCTCCCAACTCGATGGTTGATTGCAACAATGTCATTCCACTCCATGCCGTACCATAAGATCTGCCAAATTACAGCAAAATTCTATTCAGAAGCCTGCCGTAAAATACCTTGGACACAATCCACCAGAACAGACTGCACGAAGGGCAGGGACAGTGAGAATGCTGGATTGCAACTCATTTGTCCAATTACACCTGGATCACTTTCGCCTGATCAAATTTAATTTATTCGATTTTGATGAGATTAAGAGCTAGACAGCAGGCAAAGCTCCACTGATTAGTGCATATAACAAACAGAATGTCATATTCTGTTCAGACTAGAGTTTATTTATACAAAATTGGTAATAACAGAGTTTTTTATGAAGAAACGTTGTATAGCAAAGGGTGAACACTTATAACATTGCATAAAAAAAGTTACATAAAAAAGCTATCATGCAAAGAAACGTCATTTAAAGAAACGTATTAAGAAACTAGTTAAGAAGAGGTCAGTTTACAAGTCAACTGTCCAACTATCAAGGCACACTCACAATAATAATAAATAATAATAAAAACGGTGCTTATAAAATGCTTACCACCGAGTCTCTAAGCGCTAATAAGCCAAGCTCAGTTGTTTGGTTTTTGTATGATACGATGTGCAGATGTGAACATGATCCTGATTCTTTATCGAGTTTACGCTCAAACCATGCTCAAAACATATGCTTTGCTATACATTATACGTTTCACAATACAACATTCAGACAAGAAAATTCTTAATGTATAGCTATACATTTTTCATATATAGCCATGCCTTTAATTTTGGTCGTCTGAATGGGGGGTCAGATGGATGGAATAATGTATCAGAGTTTATTATGAATACCAATAGATGGGATTTGTATGGAAGATTGTCCTTCGGTTGTGTTTATAAAACATAGCCTTGAATATCAATGTAATTTATTAGATTGGCTTCTGGGTATGTACATGTATTAATATATTCATTCCAACCTGTCTAAAAGGGGCACCCAAGAGAAAAAAAATAATAGCCACTGTAAACAGGTGGCCTTTCCTAAAGGTAGTGTGTCCCTTTTGCAGCCAACATCAAATTCTGTAGAACTTTGCAGGAGTTATGAATATGTCACGCATGTCCTATCTGTGAAATATAAACGTTAGCAGTGTCCTTATATTCAAATTATGCAAGGAAATCTGTTTACTTTCTAGACGTCACTGTCAACCACTATTGAGTGACTGACTGACTTCTTTTTTTCTTTGGTAACGACATACATGAAATGAGATGTAAAGGGTATGTAAAGGGTATGTACATGAGCATTTGTCTACATCAATAACCCACTTCTGGTAATTGCCCAAATTAAACTTGTTGAATCTTTGCGCAGCACAAAACGTTCGACCATTCGGAACAAGGGTCTGAAAATCAGACTATTTAATTAAACGAGCGCGCTCGCTACATTTAATTTGACAAGTATTACGGTTGTTATTTTCCAAATGGGATATCTACAATATATATTTCTTCCCTATACTATTAAGACACAGCAGGATACATACATAGACAGATGGTCTTTAAAGAGAAGGTACCAGAAAGATAATTTTGACTGAATAAGATGGTATGTACAAATATATTGAAATGGAATCGGCATTTTCAGTAATCACCCTTCATTAGTGATAATGACTGATACACAATTTAATTGATATTAAAACTGTATGACTATTTTACTAATATTAGAAGAGAACGCTATCAAAAATGAACACTGAAGAGTAGCCTACATCCAGTATATTAAAGTATGATTATGAATAGGAATATTTCTTCAAACTAAATTTTAACATTTTTTGATGACAATGAAAATTGAATTGATCCTTTTGTACATGTAGCTATTATTACAATTATTAATGGTTGATGATTATTAATGATACAAAATTTAATTGATATTAAAACTCTAAGACTATTTTAATGACATAAGGATAATATGGACAAAAAGGACAAAAATAAACACTGAAAATAAATAGGAACATTTCTTGAAACTAAATTAAGATAGTTGTAATTTAAAAAAAATCTTGATAAGTTTTATTGGTCAGTAAACACAATGATTTGCAGAATATGCGTTACATTTTTTTGCTGAAAAATAAATGAATAATCATATTGTTTCACATTACAGTGTAACATTATTTTTGAATAGTGTGATACTTCAGGATAGTTGTAATGATATTGAAAATTTAATTGTTCCTTTTCTAGCTATCGCTTTATAATGTAGTAATAGCTCTTCCTCGCTGACTGAATTCAGTGGCAATAATAGTGTGCGTAGAATACGGTAATACCTATGCCTGTATGCTTCTTGAAACTTAACTGAACTCCGGTAAAGGTTACTACATTGAAGAATGTATTGATCAGACTGTAGAGCTATTGCGTAAACCTGTAGTCCAGCATACAGTGCTTCGGGTCAAGGCCTTCCTAACGAATATCAATATGTGTTATTGAAGCTATTCCTTCTTGCTCTCTCTTTTTCTTTCTCCCATTCTCTCTCTTCCTCTCTATTATATCTTTTCTCTCTCTCTCACACACACTCTCTCTCTCTCTCTCTCTCTTTTCTTTCTCTCTCTCTCTCTTTCTATCTCTATCTATCTCTCTCTATCTCTCTCACTCTCTCTCCCCCTCTTTCTCTTAATATCTCTCTCTGTAACTCTCTGTCTCTGTCTCTCTCTATCTCTATATATCTTTCTCTCACACACACTCTCTCTCTCTTTTTTTTCTTTCTCTCTCTCTCTCTTTCTATCTCTCTCTATCTATCTCTCTCTATCTCTCTCACTCTCTCTCCCCTCTTTCTCTTACTATCTCTCTCTTTAACTCTCTGTCTCTGTCTCCCTCTATCTCTATATATCTTTCTCTCTCTCACACACTCTCTCTCTCAGTCTTTCCTGCCATAGCAAGGTAATCAATAAGGTACCATTGCAATGGCGCACTGTAGAATATTGATATGTTTACAAGGAGTGGAGCCAAGAGGGAACATAGATTACATTTGCATTGATGTAGATGTATGTCTGCTTGGAACCTCATGAATTGTGGGATATGTTGTTGTGTTTGCATAGTCCTGGCGTCATAATGTCGTGCTGGTCGCTGTGATATGATGAGATGGAGAATAAGAGAGAGAGAAAAAGAGAGATTCAATTCAATTCAATTCAATTTTATTTCATTCAGTTAAAAAGACAACATTTCATTTAACAATCAGATCTATAACATAAAATACACATTAAGAACATATTGGACAAGGACATACAATAAGCTGAAGAGGCTGCAACCTGAAAGGAAACATAATTCTTATTTAAAGGTTGACTCATTTTGATAATAGAAAATATGAAATTTATTTGTTACTGAACATTATACAAGAGACAAATCAAAACAACAAACATACATACAAACAGACAATACCTCTTGAATTCAAATGTGTAGATGTAGATTGGGCTACTACTACTATTTCTACTTCTTCTTCTTCTATTCCTTTTTCATTTTGTTCTTCTACCGTACTCCTTCTCCTTCTCCATATAATAATAATTATGAAATAATATTAATGATTTTAAAATCTATAATAATGATTGTAATGATAATTATGATAGTAATAAAAACGATAATAATAATAATGATAATGATAATAATAAAAATGATAATAATAATAATATTAAAATTAATGATAATGATGATAATTATGATTATGATGAGTGATAAAGACCATAAACCAAAATGGTGATTAAAGTTCTATTCATATTGCAGCTCTGTTTTGATTCATAGCAGAAATTAATTACAATCATTACAGCCCTTAGAGACTTCGGTGGTAAGCGCTATATAAGCACCATTTTTATTACTATTAATTATTATTATCCATTAAGCATCCTGGTCAAGTATTGGATCAGAAGTGGTCAGTGAGGAAGTAATAGTGGATTACATTTTAAAGACGCAAAGGTCAATTCAAGAAATGAGAATTACTAGATAGTATTCAACCATTTTAGCATGATTTTTGTCTCCAAATTCCATTATTTGACAGTCAATTTGTTCCTCAGTTAGTCATCATATGACCATACTGACAGAAGCCATGTTGTCATGAAAATAATCAATATAAATGTACTTTAAAAAAGATAGAATATATGACATTGCAAAATAGGCACCAAGAATGATGTAAAACTGTTTTGTAATTTTTTTATAAAAAATCAAAAATTGTAAATTGTTTGTAAATTTGTAAGACATGGTCAAGTTTTCAGAATGGGCATAACGTCTCAGAAATAATGCATATATGTGATTAGAGAAGAAAAATGGGTAAACTATTAAAAAAGGCATTTATTGAATTCTCACTAGTGATCCTTTAATAAATGAGAGTACTCTCAATAGCGCCTTGGTGTACATAACGATATGTGGCCTGTCTTGACTTTGCTCACAGCAAGTGGTGCGTTTTCTTCTGAATTATTCATGTTCAACTGTCCCTCTTACTGCCCTCTCCTCCTTTTTCTTCTTTTCTGCACGCTTGGCATTTCACCCCTCTCAACCTGTCTTAAGTTTGATGAACCCTTTCTTTCCTTCAAAGTATCCCCTCCCCCTTCTCTCTCTCTTTCTCTCTTTTTCTCTTTCTCTCTTTCTCATTTTCTCTCTTTCTCATTTTCTCTCTTTCCCTGTTTTCTCGTTCTGTCTGCCTGTTCTCTCCTTCCCTTCCCCATCTCACTCTTATTCTCTCTCTCTCTATCTTTCTCATTTTCTCTCTTTCCCTGTTTTCTCGTTCTGTCTGCCTGTTCTCTCCTTCCCTTCCCCATCTCACTCTTATTCTCTCTCTCTCTATCTTTCTCATTTTCTCTCTTTCCCTGTTTTCTCGTTCTGTCTGCCTGTTCTCTCCTTCCCTTCCCCATCTCACTCTTATTCTCTCTCTCTCTATCTTTCTCATTTTCTCTCTTTCCCTGTTTTCTCGTTCTGTCTGCCTGTTCTCTCCTTCCCTTCCCCATCTCACTCTTATTCTCTCTCTCTCTATCTTTCTCATTTTCTCTCTTTCCCTGTTTTCTCGTTCTGTCTGCCTGTTCTCTCCTTCCCTTCCCCATCTCACTCTTATTCTCTCTCTCTCTATCTTTTTCATTTTCTCTCTTTCCCTGTTCTCTCTCTCTTTCCCTGTTCTCTCGTTCTTTCTCTGCCCTTTCTCTCCCTCCCTTCTTCATATGTATATACATGTAAACATATATATTTCTGTCTGTCTTTCTGTGTGTGTGTGTGTGTGTCTCTCTCTCTCACTTTCTATACATATATATATAATAGAACAAATAATTAAATTTGGAGAATCCTTCGTCATGGTAATACACAAATAGTAATTAGAACTATTGAAATAAAAATCCTTGAGAGTTCGCTTCTTATAATTTGAAAATTCCTCTGTCACGGTAATATACATAAAGTAATTAAAACTATTGAAATAAAAATCCTTGAGAGTTCGCTTCTTAAAAGTGAATTCTCAAGGACTTTTATTGCTCATTGCCTAGGCAGAGCAAAAATTGAATAAGGCAGACTATTAAATGGAATATTGTTGCTACTCTGAGTTTTGCGCCTTGCAAGCAATCATCAGGCAACTGATAGCATTCTTAAAAGAATATGTATATATTTCTGTCTCTCATCTCACATTTCTCTCTCTTTCTCTTTCTCCCCATTTCTATCTCCCCTCTCCCTACCCCCTTCTTAAAGGTATAACAACGTTTTGGTATGGGGTCATGAATTCGCTTCAAATTAAAATATTGGAAGCATATGCGTTCCTACAATATTCATTGATCGTTGTCGCGGTTGAAATCGAGTCTGAAGTTATGAAACTCCCTCTCAAGGTCAAGATGTTAATTTAGCTTTGAAACAACGTTTCTTGACTAAATTCGACCGATTAGCTATTCCCGTTTGGAAATTATATATTACAACTAAATATTCTGAGATTTTCATGGTCGCAGCTACCATTGTACGGCCATAGGCGCTATTTGAAATTTATCAAAATTTACCGGGAGCACCGGTAAATTTTTATATTCAATTTTTCTCGAAAACAGAAGTGTTCTAGGGGCTAATTTTTTTAGTGCTTATAATACATCCACAGGGGCATCCTAATATGTCAAAATTGTAAAGATTCACTATCCACCCAATTTTCAAAATTTCCCAAAACTTTGTATTACCTTTAAGCCCCTCTCACTTCCAACCCACACTTCTTTTTCCCTTGCTATTCTCCCTCAATATATATATATATATTTCTGTCTCTCATCTCACTTTCTCTCTCTCTCTCTCTCTCTCTCTCTCTCTCTCTCTCTCTATCTTTCTCCCCCATTTCTATCTCCCCTAGCTACCCCCTTCTTTAGCCCCTCTCGCCTCTAACCCACACTTCTTTCTCCCTTGCCATCCTCCCTCAATGAGGCCATTATAATGAGCTGTCACGATTGTGCCAGGAATTATTTTTAGATGGGGGCAGAAATGAAAACATAAATTTGTAAATGAGCGCCGCATCTCTAGCGTATTTTAGTGGCCACGTAGAACTATCTGACCTTTACGAACTCAAAACACTGGAGGGAACAGCAATGTAGGTATATATATTACTTCCTTGAATATTGCATAGAGGGTCATGTATATGACTATAGACACAAACAACTCAACAAGAGCTATAAACAAGATTAAGTGCGTGAAATAGAGAGTTCTTTTTCTATGTTATGTTAAATGCAAACTCTCTATAAACCATTGATAGAAATACTCCATCTAAAATCCATTTCATCTGCATGGTAAATGTAGTATGGAATAAATTTATAACAGATTAAAAATAGATGTAAAAGTAAACTACCTTTAAAAACAAACAAACACAGGATTTGCCACTTTGTGTTGAAAACCCTGATGTGTAAACAAAAGTCAAGAGGCAGTGCTGCGAGAATGAAAAATACAAAGGTGTATTATAAAACAACGGCCTCTCTTCACACACGCACTCCCTGTAAGATAAAGAAATGAGAGGTGCAAATTGCTTGGAGCATTAATTGTGCTATAGTAGGATAGGAGGGGGGTGGGGGGAGGGTAATTCTAGTGTCTCTTATCGAAATATGGCCCAATGGTCGTGTCTCAAGTATGATGCACCAGTATGTACCTGTTCATACAATACACCTACACGTTGTATGCTTATGGGCATGGGGGCTTTGTTTAGACTCCTGCACTATATTCTTATGGGAATATAAGGGGAGAAGAGATGGCAAATAGCCCCAAATTCTCTGTTTCATTGTGTACTGATGGGACTAGGAACGAAACTGTCCATTTTACTTTAGCAGGCAGTCTGGAAAAAAGGATGATTCAAAATTTGCTCTGGTGATAATTGCTCCTGGCTTTTTTCATCAAAGTATAGGGTTGGGATTAGGGTTGCAACTGGGTTTTGGGTCACATTTAATCTTAGTGTTAGGGTAAGGTGTAGTGATTTATCAAGGGGTAAAGCTAGGAATTAGGTTAGTGTAGGAAGTTACCACAGAGGGATCGTCGCAGGAGCATGTGTCGTACAACCGGTAAGAAGATGTCATTAATATTTTGCGTGTCGGGGAGATGTAGCCGTGTTTGCTCTCTGTAATGGGCCGATCACGTTGCCCACCTAGCTACCGCTGTTCAAATAAATCTCTCCCCTGTACCTCTCGAAGCTCACACCCCATATCAGAGCCGGACTTGGAGAGGAGAAAGTACAGCTTTGTCTGGAAAGACAGGCTCTTGCGCATTTATCACTGTTTTACTGGATAGAGAAAGTGTTGTCATATCACGTTGGCGTTAAAAACTCCTCATGCTTTTTGCTGAAGGCTAGAAAAGATAGTCTTAATATTCAGACTGCCATTCACCAAGAGACTTCTACTGCTAGTCTTACAATACAAACTGGTTTTCATTTCTTGCTGTTTGATATATATGATCACAGAGATCATTTTTATTACATATCAGAGGAACAACTTATTGTTGTATTTCAAATCTAGTAAGATCTTTGGCTCAAACTAATATTGTAAGTAGACTTATTGAATAAATTAAGAAAATGTATAGCTTTGTCTCAAAATCCAGGCTTGCTATAATTTCTTCCTGTTTTACATATTAGACTAAGAGTCTCTCCATATTATAAAGTGGAAACTCAATGCTGAAAGTTCAATGTCGTTTTGGTTTATGTATAAATGAAAATTGCATTTCTTTGTTGTTGATTTCAGCAATGTTAGATTGGCTTTTCAGGCGCTTTTATTTGGATGTATAGTTATGAAAATAAATCAAGGTGTAACGGACTGCTTGGGAAATAGAGACGACATCAAGCATTTTCCTTAAATTGTCATATTGAATATTATCGCCTTTTGTTGAAAGGAAGTGCAAATTCTAAGATGGGAAATCAAAGAGGAAATTCTCTTTTTCGAACATCGCCATTTCTAACTCATTGCACAATGCAATTATGATAAGGCTTGCATTCTACCGTCGTAGATGCCTCACCAAGAGATTAATGTACCATCTCTAATTTAATAACCACTATAATTTTACAGACAACCATTCAATACAGGTTGTTTGTGGTTACAAATATATCTAAAAACCACAAATTTGTGATGCAGTCATGCCTGAAATGTGTGGTTAATTTGCAACATGATATAGCAATATTTGAACTTGTACTTGTAGAGTGTCATTGACTCATAGAGTTTTAAATCTTTTAAATTCCCAGGCTGTTTAAAAAACGTTGCTATGTCAGATCAAGAAGGTATCAACTCTTTGTCATAGTTTATGTTTTCACTATCAGTGCCCCTCTGGCTCTCAACAGGCAATTCTATGCAGTATCCATAAACTGTACTTTTGAAAATACACTTTTAGTAATTTTAATTTCAGTTTATGGTTGTATTATACTCTTATATTTCTTTACACTTTCAAGTTTTCAAACATCCATCACAACTACCATATTACATCATTGGTTTCTGTCCATTTATTAATTGTAAAACAAATGAAAAACAACCGCGTTCCATGATACCCAATTTTTCAATGTATAAACAATTGTGTGTTTCAAAATCAAGCGCAAATTGTATTCAATCCAAAATAATTAACGCAATGTTGGAATTTCGGACAGTCAGAACTGCCAGTGGCTGTCAAAGTTTTTTTTTTATTAAAAGCAAAAGCACTTTGACAGAGTATCATTACATAATTCAATCTGTCCTGCATTGCTTTAATCTGCAGTACAGTAGCAGCATTGCTACATCTACTTACCTCTGTCTAACGGCCTTCCTTTAAGTAATGCATTTTGTAATCGGATTAGAGCGAAGGCAGCGATAGTCTCATTCCTAGACCTCAATATCATATTGGTGAGATTTCTAGCATCCTAGACTACTTCTGATGAAACCTCACCTATCATAACTAAAAGATCATGATATATACCTTCATATGATCACAAAGAGCTTTACTCAAGATTTACTCAACAGTATGAAAGGTCAAAATATTACCTTAATGTGATAGAATGATGTCTAGATGTTTCAGACTAGACCTGTACTACTGCCATTTTCTTGTTACGAATTTGTAATGTTAGGCAGCCTCAAACCTCTTGGCAATAACTATCACTTAACACTTTAATCCATGCTTGATCGCGTGCTGTATAGCATTTCAGTTTGATTAGTTCTCTGCCTTTAACTGTGATTATGTTTCAGTGATTATGTTTCAGTTTAATTCCCATCCGAATGTTTGCAGAAAAGACCAGTCCGGCCGCCCGGAAGTTGTTTAAATCAATCGGTATTGATCGGAATTCTCTAACTGCTTTCAAGCCATGCAATACCGGGACGACTGCATGCATAAAATTGGGCTATAATGGTGCCTAACTCCCCCTTGGGAGGCCTTTAGTAATACATGATTATGTCATCCATTCCGCTTTGAAGTTGATTTATGTCATTGACTAAGATGTGAACTGACTGCACTTTGTGGTGATGTAAACAGCTCCCTACATTTTAATGGAATTTCAGGAAATGCTCTATTCACATATGTAGAGTGCTGCAAACACCTCGATATACACTTGCTGTACGTTATTGAGTTATGTTTAGAAGATGTGAACTGATTGAAATCTGTTGCAAATGTGAACAGTCTCATACAGTTTCAAAGTGTTCCAGGATATGCCTTGTTCACATATGTAGGCTGCTTAAACATTTCTGATGCTTTACTTATTTCATTGTGATATCTGCAGAAGATGTGAACTGATTGAAATCTGTTACAAATTTTAACGGTCTCCTACAGTTTCAATGTATTCCAGGATATGCCTTGTTCACATATTTAGGGTGCTTAAACATTTCTGATACTTTACTTATTTCATTGTGATATCTGCAGAAGATGTGAACTGATTTAATGTAAACAACATCAATGGTCCTTGTTTTATTCATTTCACTTGGATATCTGTAGAAGATATGAACTGATTGAAATATGTGAACAGCCTCATGCTTTTCCATATTACTCTAGGCAATGCTCTATACACATATAGATTTTGCTATTGATGTGTCAATTAATAATTATAATAATGATATTGGTTCTTGTATAGCGCTCGTATCTGTCAGACTTGACACTCCTGGCGCTCTTGGTTATAACCCTGGTATTAGCACTGCTGTCATTACGCCGCACTAGCATTTCAAGGATTTAATTCCTGCCAGGTATCCTTTTACATAACCTGGGTTGAGTGTGGCAAATGTATATCAATGTCTTGCCCAAGTACATTAGTTCCGCGGCAGGACTCGAACCTTGTGATTCACAGTCCGGTGGCGTATCCACTCTACCACGACTCCTCTACATTGACAATTAATATATTTCATTGAGTTCGGCGATCTGCAGAAGATATGAACAGGTTGCACTATGTGAGCAGCATCATACAGTGTTCACACTTATGGGATGTTCAGTTCACATATGTAGCCCGTTTCATGCGTGTTGACTAACATCTACTGAAGATGTGAACTGGGCCCCATTTCACAAAACTTGTGATCAGTGACAAATGACAGTTTTTGTTATAAGCTAGTAAAATCCTTGCTTCTGATTAGTTATCTGCAGATTTGTCGCTGATTTTTGTCATTTTTGTCATTGAAAAAAGGCTTTGTGAAATGGGTCCCAGATTGCAATCTTTTCAATTAAGTTAAGAGCCTCATACTTTTTATACATTTTTAAAATATTTCATAGTGACAGGGCAAGTGTTAATTCCCTTTCTGCTTTTATCCAGAGTAAAGGTGAAATTAAAATGCTTTTGAACAAACAAAATGAAATACATATACACTTAGTACATCTTTACAGGGGTGAAATGCCCCCTAAAGAGTCACCATCTGTTGGTTATTTTTTGACAGGTATTCTGTAGGTTTCATCAATAACACCTAGTGTGATCATGCAGCAATATATTTGTAATTTCTTACAGTTATGAAAGAAACTATTGTTTAACATTGAAATGTGTGAATTTTTAAGTCACTCTTGGAAAGAAATGAAATTCTATAGGCATATCAGCAAGTGTTGACAGACACTCTGCTCAGCTAGTGTTTATGAATAAACTGCATTGTGCCACACAAAAGAGCATTTTCCTGCAAGGGAATGTAAAGGTACTTGATATATTTATTAGATTTTCTCTTGATCCCTTCCAAGGGCATGGCGTGTGGCTATCGCATCTAATGGGAAACGGCAGTTGATATTAGATGTACGCGGGAGGGGGAAAGGTCCATCTTTCTGAGCTTGTCCATCGAGACTCTCTTTGTTCTGCAGTCTATGCTGAGGATATCGTCCAGCCTAAAAGGCCTCTGAAGCTCACACCCTTACTGTTCTTCAGCTGTGTCATGGTCACCACGTCCATTTCTCAGCAGTTTGCACAAGGTCTTTGAATGTAGATAATGGGAACAGGTTGCAGTACTTAAATAGTGCAGGGAGCACCTGCTGTTGTCGTAAAATATGTATTCATAAAACAATTTTCAGAGAGATAGGCCTATCTGTAGTTTACAATTTTAATTAAAAGAGAAACGACTTGTGACTTAACTCCTTGGTGCGACCATACAGGAGTGACAGCATTATGCTAGAAGCCCTAATTTCTTGTTTATCTGTGAGCCACATTTCTGCCATTCACCCCCTTTTTACCCCTTGGTTGAATGAAAATATTTGAGGTTGTGAGAAAAGGACTGGAAGCGAATATCGGTCACAGGGCATGTTCTCATTGGATAGACCAAGGACCAAGGGTGCGGTGAAGAGAATATGTGCTTACCCTCCATGGCAAGCCCCTGTGGGTTGTGCATATGCATAGGTTCAAGGTAGATAATGATCTGTCATAATAGTGGGGAGTGTGGGGGGGGATGGGGGGCGGGGAACAGAGAATGTCCTTGCCGTCCGCAGCATAGCTAAATCTATAAGATCGTAGATCAGGAAGGAATAGATCATAGCACTTTTTATCGTTCTTGTTTTCTCACTCTACAATCTGAACGAGAAATTGTCATTTTTTTAGGGAATGGTCAATTTCAAGCATTGCCATTAGTAGATATGTGTCTAACCATATTACTTATCATCATTCTTGACCAATTATTTTAGAGCATACAAGTGGCTGGTCATGAAGACTAACCTCCCACCCCACGGGCAACAGTCACACTCCTATCCCTCTTCTTGATTAAATCGTTCCCGTCGGGAGAACGAAAGAATACAAGGAAGAGCAGAGAGAGAGCGAGGAGAGAAAGAAAGAATAACAGTTGGAGGGCTCGCTTCTCCCAGCGTGTTATCATTACTCACATTCAAAATAGATTAACGCCTTGGTGTGATCATGCAGTTGGCCCAGTCATGGTTGTGTGTACATAGATAGATGACGGGTATTATGTCGTTATTAAAACGTTGAGCAAATATAATGTGAAGTGTGTTCACCGTCTTATCTATGTGAAAACAAGTTTTGTTTTCCTTCACTCCAAACCTGTACAGCTTAAGCGTCTTTCACACATCGTCGTTGATATTATGAACCAACGAATCCCTACACTGATATATATGACAGATTCATCGTTTCATTAATAAAAACGCTGATGATAAAAAAATTCCTCTAAAATAATTCCCTCCGGAAAAAAATAAGGAAAAAGAGAAGTTATGATTCATAGAATGCCTGCAAGAAGGGTCCATGTCACTTATGTTCCTTTTTTAAAGCAGAATTAAGTAATTAAATCCTCTTTGTGAGATGCAAGAAAGAGGAATAAATGAAAAAGGACTCGCTGCTAAGAATAACCTTTTCTTAAAGCCTAAAGGACATAAACTCTGTATTTGAGGGTATAAGTTTAGGTCCCTTTGGCTCTTAGCACGGAAAGAAAAGAAATTCACCCTTACTAGATGATAAATGCAAGGTAAAGAAATGTATCTGTTTGGAACCAGGAGGGCATTACATCATATCATTTTACACAGAGTTAATTCCCTTTTGCCTCCGCACACACAAATTACATTTCCAAGTGAAGTTTTCTTTGCTTAATATCTTCTTAAGTAGTTTATTCAACTGCTCCGTGTCAGTTTGCTTGACGAATCATTTCTCATCAAGCAAACCATATTGTTAATTTAAAAAAAATTGGTGGAAACTGTGGCTGCAGTTGTCATGGAAACAGCAATAATGATACTATTCTTAGCTTGCTTCTCCATTATTGAATCCCAGACTTCCAAAAATGAGGAAAAAAACCAAGGATGTTGTAATCCTCATTCGAGTTTAGATGATTTTTGTGTCCCTTAATTGGAGCAATATCTATATGACGATTGTACTGTATTATACAGAGGTAAATGCACTTCAAGCAGTTCATTATGCTGGGAGATGTGAGTTAAAGTGTGTCCGTACCGTGGTTTTCCAGGGGTAATGCTAATCTGGAGTTCCCGTAATGGAATTGCACTTTAAAAGAATCTGGCATAATCGCATATAATGCAGGATGTGGGTTGTTTGAGCCATCCAACTATAGATGAACTCTAAACGAAACCTTCCTGAAAATCACATTCTTGAAAAGAATGTCTCTTTTGCACATAGTCATGCCATGTTATTATCACAACTCAAAGGGTACCTCCACATACATGTAGTAGGCCCTATCTGATTAGTACTTCACTGTCGTTCAATTGCTCTGGGGTTTATTTTGAAAAAGATATAGGGGCAGGGTAATGTTGAACGGAGGAATTTGGTTAGTATAGTAAATTATCGCTGAGCAATTGTTGTAGGAGCATGTGCCACAAAACCCACTCTTCGTGGTCAAAGGTGACCTTGCGTATATTTGAAAGATTCAGAACTTCCTTACTTCATTAAATTTTTCATCAATCTTTTTCTCTCATTTTTCTGTGTTTATTGAAACCAATTTCTTTTATCAAAGTGGACTTCTGCTTTACTAACCCAAATGATAAGTGATTAGATTTTGGTTAAATGCACATCTTTCATAGACTCTGGTTAAGTTAAAGTTATCTTGGGTTTATTGTTCAGTAGGTTAAATCAAGAATGATTCTCTGTATGGATACACTCTGAAAAGAAGATGAATAAACTGACCACTTGATTTGTGCCTTTGCCCAGAATATGAGGTTTAGGCGATTTATCTAAGGGGAAGGAGAGCTGATTTGTGGCTTGCCAACACTGAATATAGACTCGGGAGTGTTATGAGATGAAATTGGAGTGATGGAAAAATGGGCATCAATCTCTGGGGTGTGTGTGGAATGGGTAAACAAGTCAGTACTGATGACTTCACAGTTGAAGGAAAGACTCTTTATTGTGATGATAGATCATGATTTATTTTAGTTCTAAACACATGTTTTATTTGTGTTGCAGCGCTGTCGAGAAATTTACATTTCATTATCACACATTGTTTACAACCATGAAATCTCCCTTTCATGGATTATTGCACATTATACTGAAGTGGACTAGAGTTAAATATGGCATGTCACTTTTATGCCACATGTTTGTGTAGTCCCATATACATCTTTCTGTGTACAGTGCTTGTAACTTTACCTAGACTGGGCCAAATTTGTTATCATTTTGATGATTCCAGAACCTTGCAGTACACACCAATACTTATATGCTAGATGATCTACCTTTTCTGATCGATTCCACACAATGCAAACGCATGACCAGAACTCACTTTCATCTTTAAGCAAGCAAGAAGAATAATACCTATGTCTGTGTCTTTAATTGTTCAAGAATGATGTATGCTTTAATACGGGGGCTCACAATGCAGCCATTAGCATGAGTAGAGGTATGGAGTGTTAAGGCAATCATGAGCGGAAGACGAGTCTCGGCTTCAGAATGGGAGACGCTCTCATTAATTTAGCAGCCCACCCTTAAACTCTAATAACTTTCGGGGATGTGCGTGGGAGCCTGCGCAGGGGGGCCGTACCCACGACCGAACATTACCTACGGGTCATGAATGAACAGCTTTTCACAGCTTTAGAGTCATAGTGAATGAACATGGAATGATCAGGTAATTAAATCAATCACAGAGACCTCGCTGATTTCATATAATGATGATAATAATCATTTTGTTTACCCAGGGGAGCCTCTTCAGTTTCTATGATGTTCTTCCCGAGGTCCCTGCAATTAGTATTACCCATTCACACCTGGGAAGATAGTGCCAAATGTGGATTGCCAATGGAGTTTGAACCCTCAACCCTTGGATTGAGAGTCAAGTGAATGAAACACTATACTACCACACATCCTCTTATATACATACAGCATATATTTGTAGTGGTGGTTATTTTACCTGACTGCTAAGAAAGCATAAATGCTTGTTAGTAAGCAACCAAAGGACCAAAGGCTGTAGGTCCTCTCCAAGGGACCTGGTAATGAGGATTAATGCCTTACCAAAGGGCACTAGCGCACATAGCAAACACATTCATAAGCTAAGTTACGGCAAATATGCCAGCTTATTAAGTCAGTGAGACCTTATTCACATATGAACTAGTCATATCTATGCAATGCAACATTAATGTAATTTGACACCCGGCCAGATAAACATTTTATTATTCCAAGGATGGTGAGCATTCCCACCCTCTCCCCCTCAGTAATAGCTATTTGATATGAGTATAGCACGTGTGCGACGTACAAGAGTCCTACACTCTTGCCTTGCCATATGCATCTCTCTTTCTGTTATGTCACTAGCTAATACTCATAAGATTGAAGTCACAATACAAGTCATCAATGATAGTACTCCAACCCATTTAAATTATCCTTTTTTTCCCTGCATTTTTCAAAGAGCTATCACAGATATACCCCAAGAGGGTCCAGTCAGAATATATCACAGTTCACATGCATGCATGGCCACAGGTTTTCCAAAGCCCTCCTAAACAAGTTTTATCCATAAGTAAAACATGTCCTTTTCGAGTATTTTCATTGCTTTTCTTTAAAAATCCCCCCCCCCTCTTAACAAGTTTAACCCCCTTAAACAAAAATATCCCCTAAACGAAGATACCCTAAATACATGATAACAAGCCAAACAAACATACCCTATTTCCATGAATTTTGACCTATTTGACACTCTAATTGCATCATGCGCCTCAACCAGCAAAAACTACCCTTTTTACACATTTTTGTCAGCCATGCGTGTGTACAGCAATATATTTGACTGCCCTCCCCCCCCCCCCCTCCCACCCCCGTCCCCCTATATATATATAGTTGATGGAAGTGTGGACAGCCCTTTGATGATTGGCCAAGTAATCTAGCACAACAACCAAGTATTCAGAGAAGTATTGCCTCACTTCTGCTGCAATGTTGGAATAAATGAGGAAAAAAGGGAGGGTTAATTCATCATCCTAAAGACAGCCTCTCAATTCTCATCTTGTAGTCCACTCTATCAAAACAGATTGTTGTGCGAACTAGGAGTCTCTCTAGAAAGGAGTGCATTTGTGCTTCCTCTCTTTCTTTTTCCCCATTTTTTTCTGGTCTCCATTAAAGGGATCGTTTAACAATGTTAAATCTGAGATACACGGCCCTACGCGTTATCAGTGTCTGTGATATGGTGTAATATTGAAGACCTAAAAAAATCGCGCTTCAAAATGATCAAGAAGTGCCTCAAAAAAGTAAAAATCTTTGAGTGACCGGTTTTACCATACTCTTTTTCCCCAATAGACTGTAGTGTTATGAAAACCGTCAGGCGAACGGTTTTCAAAATTTGTAATTCCAATCATAAATATCTTGATAATCAGACAAGCGATCGGCTTGTAAAAGTCACGGGGTTCCTGACTGACCTAAAGGTTTATAATTATCATTGCATCATGAGCTAAATCCAGAATTTTGTTTCAGAATCTGAGACAAAGTTACCGGATCCCTTTAAAGTAGAAGTTTGTGCTTTCAACGCAATCACAACTACTACCAGGAAACAATCCTAAGGCAACTGCAATGGCCTTGAACGTCAACATTTGAAATGTGCGAACATTAGAATGATATGATACGTAATCTTAACATTATTACTTTGGGATCGACATCCGATAGGGTATTGAAATTTCCCTTGAGTGGATTTTTTTATTTGAAGTTGCGATCATTGTTTTTCTCTTTCTCTGCACAATTTTGCTGGTGGTTAATATATAAATAATACAGATTTGCGTGTGCATTTAATAGTAAATATGCACTGCACGCAGGATCACAGTAGGATAAAGAACAAGACTTGTCGAGTTCATTGTCCGTCTCATTGTGACCAAGTGCAGTTTATACTGTATCACCAATGAACGATAGGAGACGTATCTGTTGTGAAAGTACTTCATATTAGTTTATATTTAACATCATTAATTTGTAGATTTGAATTAAAATGTCTATAATTTTTTTTTTTCAAAATTGAAAATGATCTGAAAATGTCATTCTGTAATAATGCTTGGAATTGACCTTGATTGAACATGGCAGGTCTGGCTTGACTATTCCCTTAGATTAATAACACAAGCAAGCTACTCTTAAAGTGACTCTGTAACATTGCCTCAGATTCTAAACAAAATCCTGGATTTAGCTCATGCTGCAATCATAATTATAAACCTTTAGGTCAGTCAGGAATCCCATGACTTTCACAAGCTGATCGCCTGTCTGATTATCAAGATATTTATGATTGGAAATCGAAATTTCACAAACCGTTTTTCCAATGGTTTTCATTACACTACGGTCTACTAGGGAAATTGGGTATGGTAAAACCGGTCACTCAAAGATTTTTTTACTTTTTTGAGGCACTTCATGATCATTTTGAAGCGCAAATTTTTTAGGCCTTCAATATTGCACCATATCACAGACACTGATATCACGTAGTGCCATGTATCTCAGATTTAACATTGTTAAACGATGCCTTGGCTTTAACGTCCCTACAGACCAAACATAAGTTGGCTCTTGAAGATGGAGTCCTCTCCTCGAGTGTTCTTCACACAACATGATGAACATCCTTCCAGAGAATGTCAATTTCTAATGCCATTTCAATTGGTGAATTTCACACTAAGCGGACCCCAGCCATGCAATAATAACAAGTCCATAATGATTGTTACAAGTACAGCTGGGCTTCTGGACCTGTGTAAGAACAGAGCCATTATATTTATGATTCTGAATAGAGTTATCCAGTCTTTTTTATTTCTTGATTTTTTGATTTTTTGATTAAAAAAAAAAAAAAATTCTCCATCATTTATTGATTGAATGAATATTGATTACAAAGAAAAACACATGAATCATACTTTAAAAAAAACACATAATCAACATTTTTTCCAAACGTTTTGTTGATTTGTATAATTGTTCATATTCATTTGTATGTATTTCTGTTCTGAAACAAACCAAGGTGGGGATGTATATAATTTTTGAGGTTATCATATTGCTCTCTCCTTGAAGGACAACTTTATCTGTTTGTAGTGTCTCGTTGCCATGGCGAGAAATTAACAAAGGTGACATAGAAGACCATAAAATTGTTTCCATAGAAACGCATTGTGTATTATTCTGTTTATGTGGGGGGAAAAAGGAGGTGTGAATTAAGAGAGAGATGGAGAGATATCGAAAGTGAAGCTGAGAGGTGGAGAAATACATTGAGTAGAGAAAGAGAAAGAGAGAGAGAACAAGAACTTATAACTATAACATGTTTTTTTTTAACGAAGGATAGCCTCAAAGCCCTCAAGAGTATTAATACAGTTCTCCCTTAAGGGCCATGCAATCACATTAATACCCTGGCTTTAGATATGAATTGGAAGGAATGGGAGAGAAAGCGGGGGGGGGGAGAGAAATATTAAAATCATAAGGACAAGATAACAGAGAGAGAGAGAGAGAGAGAGAGAGAGAGAGGTGGTAGAAATTATAGCAATAAGAAATAGCACATATTCAAGGTTTCCAAATTAATTATACCGAGAGAGAGTGGAGAGGGGAGGGGGGGGGGGAAGGCTATATATGCACTGAATACAACCAATGCCAAGAAATCTGACAGCCTATGAATGACTTATATTTGATGAGAATCACACAGTAGCAAATGAAAATGTAACCATTCTTCCCTTCAATAATGATTAGAATTCCTCTCCAAGGTTTTAAGTTACTTATTGGAAGTATTTGGTGAAGCGGTTAAGTGGGATTGTTAGATATTCATAATAGGTGTTTCAATTTGTATTTCTTGTTGATAGTTAGATTGATGTATCTTTAGTACCCTTTTTTAAGGCATTGAACATGTATTAAGCAACAACAAGAACCAAAGAAGGCTTGATGATAACTGATTTAAGATTGATTTTTCTCTGAAAAGAGACAAAAGAAGCAATTGATCAATGCAAACGACATGTCACTTTGGCACAAAGGCTAGGTGGCTGGAATAATTGGATATTGAGACGGTGGAGATGATGATGAGTTGTTCGTCTATCGAGTATCTAACTGCCCATGTCCAGAACATGTCGGTGTCAGCCATGTTGTTTCAGCATGATCGGTGGAGCACTGGGTGTAGGAAACCATGTGTAGCAGGTCATGTGATCACCCCTCTACGCGTAGTGCAGATAGCTTTCCAATAAGATGGCAGCTTAAAGGCATCGTTTAATAATGTTAAATCTGATATGCATGGCCCTACGTGCTATCAGTATCTGTGATATGGTGGGATATTGAAGCTCTAATATAATTGCGCTTTAAAATAATCATGAAGTTTCTTCAAAAAAGTATAAATCTTTGAGTGTCCGTTTTTACCATACTCATTTTCCCCATTAGACTGCTGTAATGTTATTTCAAAGAGAAAATCACATTTCCAGAAAGTTCATTTTCTGCCTATTCATATGACACCTCAATCAGGAAAAATGAGCCAGGAATAACAAAGTTCTTTCATCTTTTTTGTTTTCAGCATACAATTCTAGCTGTCTAGACCACCGAAATTAAACTCGATTCAAACTCAATTAAGTCCACCAATTTACCTCAGTTAATCTTCTTTTTTCAGAGAAGGGAATAAATGACAAGCATCATACCTCAACCACAAAACTGTTCAAATTGGTGTTAAGGCTATGCCAGACTAATATTAGAACATGGTTTTTAACCACAATCATGAATTTTTATTCTGGAATGAGTATTGCGGTTAAATGTATTTGCCCCAATCCTGCGATTCATCAGCATTACCATAATTTGAAACCCATTTGTTAGATGTGTGTAGCATTACAGCTATTGAGAAGTTATTTCAGGATAAAGATACAAAAAAACATTTGACGACTTAGCCTGACTAGTCATCTGTTAAGAGCTAGAAAAATGTTACTTTGGTTAAAATGGTATGATTTAATGCCTTTTTGCTCTGAGTAAATGATTAGGAAACTATTCCAACTGGTTGCCGTAACCTATTTTCTTTAGCTTTTTGCTTTTAATTTGGTTGGATGTTTGAAAGAAAACACCTGTTTCATTGCAGTGTAGCAGCTGATTCTTTGCGGAATGAAAGATTGAGTTATATGTTGCATGTTGATGTATTGGTCACTTCAAATGAAATTGCCAAAATGAAATTCTTTACAAAGGCCTGACGAGTATCCAACCTGAAAATCTCTTGAAGAGCCATGCTTTTCAGGGAACATTTTTTTCTGTGATGTTCTTCTACACTTGCATAATAACAATGAAAACGCTCACAAATTATTGTTCACTTCTCCCCAGAACTCAACCTTCTCTTTAAAGTCGCACTGCTGTATTCAATTTGTTCTTTCACACAAGTGTGAAACCAATAGAAGGCTGCTTAGAGATTGTTGGTATTGCTTCCATTCATATTTCATTTGGTTTGTTAAACCAGATTCAAATTATTTTCATATTGTCTCTCATTGAAACAGAGATGACAGGGTTAATGCTATTTTTATAACTTCAGTTTGAGAAAATCAATAAACCCTTGGATTTTGATTTGAAATCAGGGAAAGTACCGTAGTTCATAAAGCAAGAGATGACTATGATATCACCTGCTGTGAGTCAGAGGGTAGTTACTCAATATACTTTAACACAGAGTTAACGCCTTTCTTGCTCTCAACAGCTAGATGATGAGATAATGTATTTTGTATATATTCCATGAAGCCATTCAATTCTTCCATTGGATAGCATTACTCTTGTAGAGCACATCGTTTGTTAAAAGCCAGAAGGGCGTTAACTCTGAATCAAGGTATTCAAGTTAATGCCCTTCTATAGCTCCAAACAGATAATATGCTCTGAAGTATTTTCTGCATGCACTTTTGAATAAATCAGTGGATATTGCATTGAGAAGATGACGTTTGATGGACAGATTCGTGCACCCATGTACCATACCTTAAGTGCAGCTTGGATGAATGGGCACGAAGTGCCATTTCAATGCTAGCAAAAGGTCTTGGCTTGGCAGTGAATGTCGTGCCATTCTTTTCATCAAGTGTCAAGGAAGAATTGGTATCCAACATACAAGAGTTGCTCGAATGAACAGGCATGAAACACTTTTTTCAGCACGGTTAAAAAGCCGTGGCATCATAGTAGACATCGTTCTATTCTCTTTCCATCAACAACAGAGGAGGAATTTGTATGAAACCTACCAGAGTGGCTTGAATGAACAGGCATGAAACACTTTTTTTCAGCACGGTTAAAAAGCCGTGGCATAACAGTGGACATCATTCTATTCTCTTTCCATCAACAACAGAGAAAGATAGGCACAAACCATTGCTGCATCAGTGCCAAACGACAGGGGTGTTTCACAAAGACTAAGATTGACTTTAAGTTGGACTTAACTAGGGAAGGCTGTTCATGCAACTAGTTACTCTCATCATTGGTTTCTCAATTAATATGACTTTAGATACTATTTTTTTCTTCAATAATGAACTATCAAAAAGGTATATTCGGTACATTTGTGACCACGATTTGAACGTCCCTTGAGAAACAAATGCCAGGAATGGTTAGAGGAACTAGTGGCATGAACGGCCTGCCATAGTTAAGTCCAACTTAAAGTTAATCTTAGTCTTTGTGAAACACCCCCCAAATGTCTTGGCACTGCAGTGAATGCCATAGCATTCTCTTTTCATCAAGTACACAGTCACAATTGGAATGGAATGGTGAAGTGTGAGCTAAGACAAGCGTGCATATTTGGGTCAACTTCAATTAAGCCTGGCCTCTCTGGCAAAAACCCTTTGCTCATACGAATCCTGGCCCATTGATCTACATTGTGTAAGAGGCAAGAATCATTGATTTGTTGCGTTTTCATATGAACCTACCCATTGATAAAGAACAAAATCAGGGAAATGGGAGTGTGATCTGATACAAAGGGCATCTTTTCTTTTTCTTTTTCTTCTTCTTTTCGTTCAGTTTTCAGTTTTTTCAGTGCTATTCATTCATTGAACATTATTATGAAAATTGTTTTTGGATAGTTCTAGCTTTAAAAGATGTTTATAATGATTTGCCATTACTGAAAAGTTAGATTTTGTCTTTGTCGAATAAGTAATAATGATAATGATTACAATAATAATGATAATAATAAGATTTTTAAGGCTGTCATTGTGAATTGAACCCCCTATTCTAAAATTTACCAGTGAGTGTTTTTTAAAGGACTGTTTTCTGGAGATTTAATTTAAATTTTCAGATAGCAACCAACATTAAGAACACAGAGGAAAGTTGAAATATTATGGAAATGTTTCAAACACACAACAAAAAGATCAATATTTAGACCAATTAGATCATTGAAAAGAAAGACAAATAAAGATATGGAGAAAGCATGAAAGGAGAGAGAAAGAAAGAGAGAGAGAGAATGAAAAAGAGGTAGAGAGAAAGAAAAAGAGAGAAGGAGAGAGAGGTAGAGAGAAAGAAAGAAAGAGGGAGTGAGAGAGAGAGAGAGGTAGAGAGAAAAAGAGAGAGAGAGAGAGAGAGAGGAAGAGAGAGCAATGCAAATAGACAGCAACGGAATCAAGAAATATTGAATAATTTGAAATACTAGAAAGAAAACCTGCGAGATGACCTGTAGTATCAGGAGGAAAATCTCTGGAAAGAGGAAACGTAGGAAGAAAAGGGGATGGAGCATTAAACAGATTCGACCGATAATTCTGAAAGGATAATCACACTCGAATGGGGCTATAGAAGTATCTGTCAGAGGGATATTGGTCAACACAGATACGCATATTGAAATCTATTTTGGGATGCCCGTCCACAACGACAAGGGCTAGGCGCATTTCAAATCTGTAACCCAGTACGTGTGCGTACAATCATTTGACCGCCTTGAAAGGATTTGGGATGCGCATAAGTAGATAAGTGCATGCCTACAAGGGCAGAAATAGCCCAAATCTGTTTTCTTCTTCTTCTTCTTTATGTGGCAATACAGAAGTGTATATTCCAAGGTTGTTGTAATTTTATAGCATGTCAAAAGAATACACCTTTTAGTAGGATTATAATTGCTTTGTGATTAGAAAATATATGGAAGCATTGAGGTATATTGAGAAAAAAAATGCTGTTTCCTTTCGTATGAGAGAGACGGGGGAGGGGTTCAGGAGTTCAAGTTAAGAGACTTTCTGTTAATATCTGAATTATTTCCCCCCCCCCTGTAAATTTGATGTTAGTTGTGTGTTTCATATTAACTCAAGAAGGAAAGATGGACTGGTTGAATTAGGGCTTATTTTGAATACTTAAAGGGATAGTCCACCCCAGGATTTTCTTTAGCTGACGATATAGACCTAATAATACCATGAAGAATGATACAAGTCTCATTAAAATCCATGATCACATAACGAAGATATATCTTCATATGACGTATGTTGCGAGCTGCCTTCTTATTTCGCAGACATTCACTTTCGCTCGCGTTACACTGTTATCGCACTGACACGACGAATCATGAATGAAAGTGAAAGCGAAAGTGAATGTCTGCGAAATAAGAAGGCAGCTCGCAACATACGTCACAATTTCGATACTATCGGTTATTTTTTGGCGATCGTTTTTATGCCCATGTAACGCATTTGCATTTGGGGGGCGGCTGATTTTCGATAAAAAAGTCGATATATCTTCGTTATGTGATCATGGATTTTAATGAGACTTGTATCATTCTTCATGGTATTATTAGGTCTATATCGTCAGCTAAAGAAAATCCTGGGGTGGACTATCCCTTTAAAGATGTAGGCTTTAATATGCCACATTCCCAAGAAACAAAAATTGGGACAATTCAATTTTTCATTAACTTAAAGGTAATACAAAGTTTTGGTATGGGGTCATGAATTTGGTTCAAATGAACATATTGGAAGCATATACGATCCTACAATATTAAGTGATCGTTGTCGCGGTCGAAATCGACTCTAAAGTAATGAAATTGTAAATAATAAACACTTTATGTTGAATAGCTCCCTCTCAAAGTCAAGATATTAATTAAGCTATAAAACAATGTTTATTGACTAAAATTGGCTGATTAGCTATTCTCGTTCGGAAATTATATACCACAACTACATACTCTGAGATTTTCATGGTAGCAGGTACCATTGTACGGCCGTAGGAGCTATTTGAAATTTATCAAAATTTACCGGGAGCACCGGTAAATCTTTATATTCAATTATTCTCGAAAGCAGAAGTGTTTTAGGGGCTAAGATTTCCGGTGTTTTTAATACATCCACAGGGGCATCCAAATATATTAAAATTGTAAAGAATCACTATTCACCCATTTTTCAAAATTACCTAAAAATTTGTAATACCTTTAACAAATTACAAAACCTGGTAAGGGTATGAATAATTTAGTCATTAAACTGTATGTATATCATACCTTAGTTTGTGTACAACCCTGCTTATGTATTCCAGTATTACACTGAAAGCAGATATTTGGTACAGGTCGAGATATACCTGCAGATAGTAGATGTTATCCCTTTTTCATCTTTTCTTTTATTAAAATCAGCTTAATACAAGGGTGAAAAACAGCATGTAAACAGATGCCGTATTGATAGGGGGTATATCTTCTTACCAAGTCTTATGGCTCCCTGATAGAATATCCGCTCCCATATGGTCATTGTTTACTTACTTGTATACTTACTTGTATACTTACTTCCTGAAATGAAACTAAAAACACTGAAAAGCTAAAATGCTGAAGTCACTTTTTAATACAAGAGTCAAATACAAGAGTACACTAGTTGAGAACTAGTTTAATCTATATAATTTGATATGAGCTGAAATTGCTTAAATTTACAAATTCATGAATAGTTTAGTTCTTTTATCAGTTTGTTTAAATTGCTATTATCCAATATTGTGATAATGATTGCCCCTTTCTACTTTGTTTTTATTTGTTATTGTAGCAGGCCTTAAATTTCAATATTTTTAGGGCAAGGCCACTTTTCTGTAGGGCACATTTCTATATTACAGCACAAATAGGAAGAATTGGAAAGGGCACAAAAAATCTCCAAGGCCAATGAGAGGGGCATTGAGGCCAATCAAAAGGGCATCAACGGCCATGGCCTTGGTGGCCTTGGATTAATTTAAGCCCTGTTGTAGCATATGAATATATAATTTTGTTCAGATAAAAATATTTTGAAATGAAACTAAAAACGCTGAAAAGCTAAAATGCTGAAGTCACCTTTTTAATACATGAGTCAAATACAAGAGTACACTATGTTGGGAACTAGAAGGGCGTTTCCTCTATATAATTTGATATGAGCTAAAATAGCTTAAATTGGAAATTCATGAAGACTTTAGTTCTTTCATCAATTTGTTTAAATTGCTATTATCCCATTTTGGCACAATGATTGCACCTCTCTACTTTGTTTTTATTTGTTATTGTAGCATATGGATGAATATTTTGAAATAGTACCAAGTAAAATATAAATTATTTACTGTAAATGCACTAGGATTATAGGTGATTTGTCTATATTCATTTTGTGCAGTGAAAAAATTGTTTACACTAGATTATGAATGATTGGTAAATTTGTATGGATTTTGCAATAGTGAAGTTATTAAGTGCACTTAATATAAGTGTTTCCTCTAGGCTCTAATGTAGTTTAACAAAAATAGCTATCAGTTAAATTGATCTGATTCATTTATTCATTACTTTTACATGATCGCCATTTAGTGGACTATTAGTCTAATGGCTATGAAAATTATTGCCATTAATTTGCTGTTGTATTGGAATATTTTTGCATAGTTTTTTAATGATGGAGAGTGCAACTGTTCAAATTTCATTTCAAAATCATAATTGAGTACAGTTTTAAAACAGAATTGCTATGAAAGTATACTTTTCATTTGCCTCTGTTTTGAAATATGTTTGACTAATGATGAGTGTTGATGCACCAATCCATCCCAGGCAATCAACTAAATCTGTTTGCTATTTTATTTTTGTTTGTTTTATTTTTTTCTATGTATTTACTCATAGTATTCATTTTTTGCTTCAGAGAGGGTGACTTTCAAATTACAATTTCCTTTTTATTTATTTTCATCTCTTTCATATTCTATTCTTGATGTTTTAGTTCTGCACACTTTAATTTTTTATATCTCTTTTTATTCAGCTAGTACAAGCTTTTTCCACATTTTATCTCTTTTCCTGTCTCTCCCTATACTGTACACCCCTCCACATCTTAAGATAGTGCTTCAAAATATGACATACATGTATAAGCAATGGCATGAGACAGTAATATATCCCTTTAAGTAAACTAAAATATTTCCATTGTAGGTGTACACAGACCTTGAAAATAGGACATGCATACAGTCCTAAGAGCAAAACGGAATCATGCTCTCTGAAATATCATCTTTTTGGAGCAGGCAAGGTATAATTTGTATCGCCTCACACAGAGTTAATGCCAGTCTGGTTCTGAGTAGACAATATTATCCTTCGGCATCTTCTCTTCTCATCCATCTTTTTTAAATCCTTGCCCCTGTGTTTGGTGCTGGGTTGCAGAAATGTATTCGTCCAAACTGCAACTTAAACCACCAGTGGCGTAGCTCCAGGGGAGTAGTACAGGGTAGGCAGGAGATCATGTGCCCCCCCCCCCCCTCATCCTGATTAAATGGTGAACAAAATGAAAAGAAAGAAAACGTGAGAAAAGAGAAAGGGGAAAAGGATGAGAAAACCGATGCTTGGACTACATTTTTTTTGCACCCCCCCCCCCCAATCAGTAGCCTCATAAATTTGTGTTTTATTTTCCAAGTAAGACTGGTGCCCCCACTCTTTTCAGCCCCCCTCCCCCACTTAATGGATTAGTTCCTCTACGCCACTGCAGGCCACTATTGTAATCGAACCAAATCATATGCAGCACCGAATGAAATTATCACAAGGAAATATATCACAATATCTTGCTATCATTTAGCTATTCATGAAATTCATGACATTCATCTGGTTGTAGAAGTGACCCAGAAAAACATGGCTTGGGTTTGGTCGCTTAATGGGAGGGTGTAAATTGGCGATCGTAATTGAGTTGGTGTTGTGGTAGATAATGAGAATCGATGAAGCGTGATCATTCGTATTAGAGGTAATTGATTTAGAATATGAATGGCTTGATGGTTGGATTTGTTCAAATGAGGTGTTTGATTTGTGACAGTTGTTGAATTTGTTGTAAATGGATCTCATAATTTATTCTGAATTATTCATTTACTATGAATACGATTATATTCACATCGTAACATCCACGTGAGATTTGTTTTTTAATTAGATGAAGAAAAAAAGCATGATATATGTGGTTAATTTCCATGAATATAGCTTTGAGAAATTGCTTTCTCACTCTCTCTCTTTCTCTCTCTCTCTCTCTCTCTGTAAATTTACTTTGATTTTTACATGTAACAAATTGCAATGATATTATTGTAAGCATCATCCTTTCCTTAAAAAATGAAAGTGTAATAATTATTCCGACTAAACTATGGGAAACAGTGCCATTTTCTTGTAATTATAAATTCATGGAGGGAAACTTGTTTCAACAGTATCATATTTGTACTTATATGACAACGAAAATTTGCTATACTTCAATAATATAAAGGCAGATAATCACTATACATGTAATGTATGTAATGTACTTATGAAAAACATTAGAGGAAGAAACAAAAGGCTCCCAAATCCATCAAATGGAAGAGCGTGATCCCAGCTCAATCGAATGTATCTTGTTAAAGTGCTAGATGATATGGGAAAATTATAATAGAAATCTCTTGTGTACACAGCTTGGACACCTTTTGACAAGTTGAGGCTGGAGCTGGGGCTGGGGGTGGGGTAAGATGGATTATGAGGCCTGTCCTCATCAGCTCGAGATTGCCAAATAACCTAATATTTCAACTATCCCGATAGCAAATTATCCAGTTAATTTGCGTCTTCATCAGCCCACAGTTGCAATTAGCTGGATATTTGGTCAATATAATCATCCCAAGATATTTGGGCTAGTTTGCAAATTATCCCGCTATTTGTCCGGTATGTCTTTAACAGCCCGAAGACTCGCACTATGCGCAAACGCTGAGCAAAATATCTTGAGCTCGAGTTTCGAGGTCGAGTCTTGAGCTGATGAAGACTTTGGGCTTATTTCCCAAATCAGAAATAGCAGGTTATTTGGCAATCTCGAGCTGATGAAGACAGGCCTATGGAGATGATGTGAGATCATGTGTACCATCCATAGCTCAGTGTGTAAGTTTGTGAATCAACGAGTGATTAATTAGGTGGGTTTTGAATTGACGAGTGATTGATTAGATAGACGATTGTTTCACAATTTAATGACATGTAAGAGTAAAAGAACGTTTTGAAAATCACTTTGGTCAAACAGTCTTACCTTCCTAAATGTATCTTGAACAACTTTTGACATGCTGAGGCAGGGGCTAGGGGGGGGGGGGGGTAGGTAGGAGTCATCAATACGTGATCATGCATACCCCCCCCCCCCCCCCATAGCTCGATGTGTAAGCTTGTGAATTGTCCAGTTATTGATTAGATGGACAGTTGTTTCACAATTTAAAGACATGTAAAAGTAAAAGATCGTAATGAAAATCACTGTGGTCAAAGATTTGCCCATAGGCGACTCTTGAAAAACTTGTGACGTCTTGAGAAAGGGGCTAGGGTGGGGTAGGTAGGGGTCGATACGTGATCATGCATGCCCTATACAGCTCAGTGTGTGATTCTGACGATTGATTAATTAGACGAATTGTTTACTTCACGAACAAGGCATTACCCCGTCCTAAATAAAACAAATAGAAAGGGTTTAGATTATTTCACAAATGATAAACGAGAAGGCAGACTTACAAATCTTTGTAACCTATAGGTGTAGTCTTTGAGTGCAGACTCTCTTACAAAAGGTTTGTGCATATAGGAAAGATCACTTGAAACATAATTCATTGAGCATGGCAGTGAGTACTCATTTATTTATAGCTGAAACAGAAGTAGAAATTGCTTAATACATAATTCTTTGAGCATGGTTGTGGCATTGAATACTTACTTTTTTATAATTGTGATAGCTGAAACAGAAGTAGAAATTGCTTTCAAAATAATTCATTGCTATTTATTGGCTGTGGCATTGATTACTTTTTTTCTTCAAACTGAAACAGAGGAAATTGCTTAAAACACAATTCAGTTCTGCACTTTGGCTGTGGCGTTGAATACTCGTTTTTGTATAGCTGAAACAGAAGTAGAAATTGCTTAAAACATAATTCATTAAGCATGGCTGTGGCATTGAGTATTCATTTTCTAGCTGAAACAGTAGAAAAAGAAAAAAAAATTGTCTCTGGAAAGGGTATAATAGTTTCATATCTTACCCTGATAGCAGAGTGCTATCATCTGAGTTTAAGGCTGGATTTTTTTTTTTTTTTTTTTTTTTTTATGGGGGGGGGGGGGGGGGCAGTAATTTTTGAATTTGCTTATTCACTGCAACATGGTGGTTTGATACATTTAGTATTAATTTAAGCTGAAAATGTGGAGATTTTTTTTCAATCTCCTTCCTTTAAGCTTTTCTCTTGTTCACTTTCTTTTTAAATCAGTTATAGATATATTAAATATTGATTGCATATAAAACATTACATGTTTCAAAATGAATTTTTGTTCTTCTTCATTATTGTGGTAAAAAAAGTGTCAAACCAAATTTCATGTCTGTTCAGAGTTATTTTCATTTTCAATAAACAGTCTAGATGAACTGCACTGCCCTGTTTACACCTGATCAAAGCTTACCTTTACATCACTTCAGCTAAAAAATGATTTTAAAAAAAAATGCCCAATAATAAACAAAGATTGGTTCATTTTGAAAAGATATACCGTTATGATTAGATTTTTCCTATTCTGGCTTTTCCCCCCTTGTCAGATATTCCATTATACATATGAAAATGTATTTTAAGCGTATGATATTCTTTTGCACTCATTAGCTTGTACTCCGCCCTGTGTTACTTAGGACACTGACAAATCTATCGCTCTTGTTGTGTCTAATTTATTCCCACCTGCAAATGGCAGTTAGCATGGTGTTTCCGTGCCTTCTGGCAGGATACACAGAAGAAGACCCTTTGCCCCCTAACATTGATAATAAACAAGGAAACTGTCATCGGTATGGTTCCCATGGAAACAATTTGCTAATGGGGGAATTTGTTTCAATCTCTTGATGTACATGTAGCTTGGCACCATGTATTTGTTTGTCTCTCTTTCCCTCCCTCCCTTTCTCTCTCTCTCTCTCTCTCTCTCTCTCTCTTTCTCCCTCTATCTCTCACCATCTTTGCCTCCATGTCTCTATCTCTCTTCTTATCTCGCCATCTGACTATTAATTTCTATTTTTATATTTAGATGGAATTGGTCTTGACAAAATCCATGCATACATACATGTAGGCATTTGGGTTGTTTTTATTTCTTCCCATATAACGTAGTGGTATATTGTTTTTGAGTTGATATGTAGTCTTAATTTATTAATTGATTTATTTCATACACTTCCTTTTTTTTTTTTTTAATGTTGACATTGTTGGAATAATGGTATAATATTCAAGTCAATTTTGTTATTTCTGGGCAGTTTCTGACAAATGCCTATTTTCTTTTATACTCCCACAGGCATAAAGTTTTTATGTCGTAACACACATACAACAGTGTATCCCATTTTAAAATATTTCCATCTAAATTGCTTTCCTATCATGACATTTTTTATATGATATGATGATATTAAAGTAAAAAATGTTATTTGTTAACACTTCCCTCAACTCAACTTAATCTTTAATATAAAGCTTACAAACGTTACTTAATGTAGCTAATGATTATTTCAGGGGAATTTTGTTAACAAATCTCCTTTCATATCTCCCCTCACAGGCATATAGTAGTATGCGGTCACATCACGTACGACAGCGTCGCCAACTTCTTGAAAGACTTTCTCCACAAAGACAGGGATGATGTCAACGTCGAGATCATCATCCTCGACACGTAAGTCAGTCCACATCATTCACCTGAAAACAAGTCGACAACTTTGGTGTAAGAAAGGCATGATGACCATTGAAAAGGCTTGGTCGTTGGGTACCTTCTTGCACTGAGTTGGTGCTTGTGATATTAAAGGTTGTTTTATTATTGGGATTCTGATGTGGGAAACTATGTTCATATCTATGAAATTACCTCTGAAAATTTCTAAACAATCTCCACAAAAGGGTGCTGGATACGATTATTGTCTCCGCAAAAATATCACCGCCAAAACAATACCTGACCGTAAACTGTACTAAAAAGTCAACCCCATGCAACCAAGGACATATCCCATGTCTTTGACACAATGAAGCTTGAGCAAATATTACATCACTACGGAGAGACGATGAAGATGTATGTAATTAGATGTCCAAGCTGAAGCCAGGGAAATGTCATTTCTGAAGTCCTTTGGAAGGAAGCACATGGAGATATGATATCATAATGTGCTATACAAGAATGGACTATTATTATGTACATCCAGAAAAGAAGCACTTAAAACTCTTCTTTAAAGTTGTAATTATTTTCTTCTAAGTGCAAAATATTTACAGAAACAACATACCCATAGAAAGAGCAACATATCTATTCATATGTATGCTTCTTAGGGCAGTGTTCATTCAATACTGGCTTTGCACAAGCAGACAATTGTCAATTTGCCCCTTCAAAGAGCGAGCTAGATATAGAGGGAGTGAGTGCGGGTTTTATGGATAGGATTTCTCGCTAAAGGACATGACCTCGTAGTGGTATTTATCATACTGTGTTTCGTCAGATCAGCGAGGCCTTTGAAATGGTGAAGATATCCATTTTCATAGTGCCTAATCCTAGGTCAGTTCTGAACTTGGTGCAGTAACATTGTACGTATGGTTGCTTGTTGAATACATGTACATTAAGTTTATTAGAATTATTAGCGTATAGCTAGCATGTATTAAAGGGGGTGTAGCATGGCAAATACTGGTTAACGCCGTCTACGACTTCTTTTGGACAACTGCATGTAAACACTTTGATTAACGGTCAGTGCGCTAGCGTTCTTGAAACAGACCAAAGTTCTCACGCTTTGGTTTTGCGTATGTTGCACGCATATGGATACTGCGGTTGCGTCGTCTGTAGTCATATTATACCCGATTTGCCCCGAGTAAGGCCACAGGAAAGACACTAGTCTCGTCATGCTACACCCCCTTTAAATCAACCTTAAAATCAAAATCAACCAAAATTTGATAATACAAATTAGGACTCTGAAGGAAATAAAGAATAACATTGAACCCCACGTAAGGAGCTCATAAGGAACCCAAGTTTGACTTGGGCTCTGTGCAAGCCCTCTTGTATGCGAGAAAGCACAGGTATGTTGTTAGGTATTATGCTCAACAAGGCGTTATACATTTTATATACATCTACCCTGTGATAAATACATTGTGACACACAGAGATTATTAATGTGGCATGATAAGAGATCAAGACATCAGGGGGGGGGGTGTTTCACAAAGACTAATATCGACTTTAAGTTGGACTTAACTATGGCAGGCTGTTTATGCCACTGTTTCCTCTCATCATTTACTGGCATTGGTCTCTCACAAGACTTACAAATCATGGTCACAAATCTACAGGATTAACATATTTCAATAATTTATTATTGAAAGAAAAAATGTTATCTAAAGATCATAATTGTGAGAGCAAACAGTGGCATAAACAGCCTGTCATAGTTGAGTCCAACTTAAAGTCAATCTTATTCTTTGTGAAACACCCCCCTGACAATCCAATGGCAGATACATAGATGTGCCAGAATGTGAGAATGATGCTGTTTAGTTTCATAGAGGCAATTATCGACAATCATATCATTGTACTGCAAGCGCCGGGCAAACTATGCCTGGCATGCCAGAATAAAACCGATCTCGTCATACAAGTCTAGGCGGGCGGAAAACATTTAAGTCGTCAAACGAAACAATTTATGACATGTCATTACTTCATGTACCCTCCATAAAACACCCTTTAGCAATGGTGTGCTTTGTCTTGTCAACTTGTAGCCTTGAGTTTGAACCCTTTATCTGCCATGGGTGACTAATCTTGCACAAGAATGTAACTGGTATGCTACATGTATATAATTATTGGACTAAATAAGCTGTTTTGTCTGTTTAAAGCCAGAATGGTGTCAAATAACAAACTTTTACACAAAATTAACTTTCCTTCTCGCTCAAAACAGATGGGGTTTTTTTGTTGTGAAATTCGATCCTTTGATGAATACTCAGAGCAAAAATTAAAAAATGAATCATTAGAAATTAAAAATTATAATTTTTGGAAAACATAATAGCATAGAAGATTTTCTTCATGAGCTGATGGTAGAAATACTAGAAATACACTGATATTATGGCAATTTTAGAGACTATCTCGCACAAAATTGATAAGAATGTATCATTTATACATGATCATAAGATTTAATAAGGTAACATACATTCATGCTATACCAGCATTACGAAGACAAATTCAAGTGATATTGGTTATCAAGAATTACACCAAAAAGTGCTAAAATTGCACCTTGTCCACCATGCTGCCCATTACGCCACACTCCAGTGGCCATCTAGAGCATGCCCATCCTAAGCAAGCTTCAGTAATTCGGCTATTCCCAGAAGGCCCAAATAAATCTATAAACGAGATGTCTTTGTTTAGATAACGAAGGAAGAGGGGAAAATGCAAAAATATGGCAGATCTATTGGGGGTAGTTATTAGACCATGACCAGAGTAATCAAGTGCCGTTGAGCATGAAATATCTAGAGAATGTAGACTTTTGATGTGGAAATTGAAATATAATTTGGAGGGATGGGAGTAAGGTTTCAGAAAGGAATACCGGTATGCAATATATATACAGACATACATAATGGCTCAGTGCAAGAGCAGTGATCTCAATCTCATAACTGCGAGGGCCTGGATTCAAAACCCAGCCATTTTGCTATTGCCCTTTAGAGAAAGGCTTTTATCCACTATTACCAAGTCCCTCAGGTAAGATTTAAAGTAGTAGGTCCACTGCTTATACAAGCATTATTGGATTTTTTAGGGAGGTGAAATAAAACATTCTAATTATCATAATCATCATCATCATTGCCATCATTATCACCATCATCATCATCACCATAAATTTTACCATCATCATCACCATCATCTTCATTACCTTCATCATCACCATCATCATCACCATCATCATCACCATCACCATCACCATCATCACCATCATCACCATCATCAATATCAGCATCATTGTCATCATCATCATCATCATCGTCATCATTATCTTTGCATCTGTATACATTGAGGTAATTAGGTTGTAAGAAATAAAACAAAACCCCCATAGATAGAGTATTTTACTACTTGATATACATGAATGTGCTTAGTAACTATTTATCCTGGTATAGCATTTGTTTTGCAATATAGGCAGATGAGGATATTTAGTGGATCTGCAAACCATGTGATCCTAAATCAGAACTGTTACACCCCACACTAGATTAATATCCTCATCTGCCTATATTGCAAAACAAATGCTATACCAGGATAAATAGTAACTAAGCACATTCATGTATATCAAGTAGTAAAATACTCTATCTATGGGGGTTTTGTTGTTGGTACTTACGAAACTACATTGAGGTAATTAGGTCGTAAGTACCAACAACAAAACCCCCATAGATAGAGTATTTTACTACTTGATATACATGAATGTGCTTAGTAACTATTTATCCTGGTATAGCATTTGTTTTGCAATATAGGCAGATGAGGATATTAATCTAGTGTGGGGTGTAACAGTTCTGATTTAGGATCACATGGGTTGCAGATCCACTAAATACACCCAGGAAAACACAATTTCACCCAATCCATTACATTGACGAACCCATCTTTATTACCTTTAAACCAGAGATTATTGATTGGCTACCCCTTAAAACAAACAACCCTCTGATTCCCTCCCACGCTCTGATGCCACGAGCTGTAGTACGAAAGGCGATCTTGAGGATGCTTAGGCAGCACACTCTGGTAATTCATCCAGGCCTCTTTACAGGCTTGGCATGGCATCAGATATCATCTTCAACCTGGTCTCGGGCAGGAAATGCATGCTCTCAGTTGTACATCTCTGCATTCCTTGCTCACTGCTGGAGGAGGGTTTATTTCAAATTACAACACTATCTAAAGATTTTAAACATTCTTTATATTCATTGGAAGGCAGTGATTCTGTGCCTTGCAGATAAATTGCTGAATTGAAGAGTTGGAAATGGTCATCAAAATGCCATTTTAAAGGGTTGATCTAGAAAGATTTTTTTCTTCAAGCTGGCAACACTTTCTAAGGTTATAAATCTGATTGCTAATCTTGGTGGATACATTTTGTAAAAGTTTAATGTTTCATAGTACCCATTGTGAAGGTTTAGATCACACTTTCAATTAGATTTCAAGTAAAAAAAATTGTTTTACAGATTCTAAGATTTTGTTGCTTATTTCTCTATTTAAGAATCCGGACATCAAACAGTATTTGGTATTAGTCAAACCTGCTTTAGTGAACCCCTGCATAGAAAGACTAACTTTCTATCAAGAACCTATACACCCTTTACTAGCTTTGTGCTACATGAAGAACCTACAAAAGCAATCCTTTTCAGGGGACATTTCTATTATGATATTTCATCCAAACCTGACATGAAAAGAATGAGAAAGCTTGCATCTTATTTTTCACCTTTACCATAAATCAACCTTTTTTTAAACTGTTTTGCTTGGAAAGTAGACCAAGTAATTTGTCTGTGGAAAGGAAGAAGAAACAGTGCTTCACGCAATGTGATTTACTGTTTGTTATTAACACGGCTTTCAACAGATAGTTCCCATCTTCTCAGAGGCTGAGAGACTTGTTTTTCAATCTCTTTAATGGGTTTATTTGTCATTTCACATGGCTGTGAGAGAAGTGGAGTTGCCTATGAATTTGTTTAAAAATGTTATTGTTAAACCCAACAGCTGGAAGATTACAGATATCAACCTAACTAGATGACTAAAGTTTTATTAACTTTTTTTATGGCCTTGCCTTTCAAATTACTTTTTGAACTGAGTTTTTAAAACACGTTTTTATTTTTAGTTAATAAGTATATTTTATGCATGCATCTGAATATTTACAGTCATCAGTCTCAGTTAAGTGTCTTCCTTTTATCAATTTGATCCATGATGGATTTGTCAACAACTCATCAACATTTTTACATTTTTAGAATTCATTGTGAACAGATTAAAACAAAAATGCAGGTTGATTGGGGAAAAGAGATACAGATCATCGTGAGTACACTTGATGAAATATGGCATACATGGCAACAATTTCAAATATTGACAGAAGCTCTACGTGCTCATCCTTGAGATACAGATCTCAAGTAAACAATTATTCATATTGTAAGGAATGTTAGGCAAAAGAATGGCAGTTTTTTTTTATAATGAAGATGTCCTCTTTTAAGAGCCAGAAGGGTTTTAAATTCTTAAAGAGAAACTAATAGTTCCCAGGAAAGGTGAAGCTTTTTCATTCTTTTTTGTTAGTGTGGAAGAGTAATGTCCTTTGGTAAGGCATTAATCTACATTTGCCACTCAATACCCAAGAGAGAAATGGGGACCGGGTAGGATGACGAAAGCATTTGTGATAGCAGTTGCCTATGCCCTCACGGTGACCATATGGTAGGAATACTCCCCAGGAAGTGGAGATGGTGCACATTGTGCAAGAATGATTCTGATGACCGAGGTAATAATATTTTGTAAAATAGCTGTAAAAAGATAAAGGTACAATGAGAACACATCCCTAGGTACCACACAGTCTACAACCGTTCTGCATTTCGACAAAAGTCCCTTAGGAGCACCCATCGCATATATGCCCTGAGGCAGCATGCTAAGCTATTCTGCATGCTGCTTCAATGAACCCTGATAAGACACCACTCTAGGACTTGTTTTTACCCTTGATGGCAAACTCTCCAGGAAGAAGCTGGGGAGGGGGTTTATTCGAGGATAACCCAACAGTCAGTGAAAAAGTCTTTTCCAGCTTTTCCAGCTGGAGCCTACTTGCTTTTCATGGCATTCATAAATGCTGTTGTATGCTTTGAACAAACTTTGTTTGTGTAAAAGTAAGATACCCTTTATTATTATTTTTTAGATATTTGAATATTCAGCATTTGCTATTTCAAAGCTACATGTTATGGAAAGTGCCTATTGGCCAATCCCAATAAATAACCCAAATAACTGACCACACCTGGTGAAAAAGATGTATATTCATTGTCTCTTTCATTTTTTTTCTTCATCTGTTTGGAAAATGTTTGTCAAGAATTGTATGATTTCATTGAAAAACTTGACTCTATAATGCAACTGCTCCTTGTCAGAGTATCCGTATGGGATATGGGGGGGGTAGCAAATTCTGATTTTTACTACCCCCCCCCCCCACATCCTCTATTTAGGATGATTTTCTCAAAGCAAGTCGTCCACCTACTCCTCCCCTGAAAGGGCCTGAGGCAGTGATCCTTGATCATGATGCTATGTGAACGCTGCATCCCAGGCTTTGCTACACTGCCTCGTTTCTTTCCCCGTGCCATCCAGACTCCCTGGGACTCGTGGGAGGGGGATTCGCCTCGTGTCACACCAATTATTTCAGCCTAGATGAACCATTTCTCATCACATGAGGTGGAGACGCTCCGTCCGTCCGCTCCACCTCATTTCACAGCATCAGGCAGGCCTGTCCTCATCAATTGAGATTGCCAAATATCCCGCTATTTGAACAATCCCGATCGCAAATTATCCAGTTAGTTTGCGTCTTCATCAGCCCGAAGTTGCAATTAGCAGAATATTTGGTCGAGGTAATCATCCCAAGATATCTTGGGCTAGTTTGCAAAATATCCCTCTATTTGTGCGGTGCGTCTTCACCAGCCCGAAGACTTGCACTATGCGTGAACGCTAAGCAAAAAATCTCGATCTCGAGTTTCAAGTTTCGAGGGCAGGTCTCGGGTGATGAAGACGCGATTTGTAACTTCCGGATTATTTCCCAAATCAGAAATAGCGGGCTATTTAGCAATCTCGAGCTGATGAAGACAGGCCTAGGAATGCTACGAGAGAGAAGTTTGAAAAAGGAGAGACAAATCTCATGTTGCTTTATCAAGAGCATGCTGGGGTGCTAATGATAATCACCTTTAATTTGAAAACAACATGAATTACCTTTCACTGCAATATCTATAGTTTAAAGGCAATCTTGATTTTGGTAACACAAAATAGAATCCTTGAAAGATTGGACTGCACTTGACATAAGCTCTCTTCTTTTTCTTCTCCTTTTCCTTCTCCGTTTCCTTCTCCCTTTCCTTCTCCTTCTCCTCCACAGCTTCTCCTTCTCCTCCACCTTCTCCTTCTTCTCTTTCTTCTTCAGGATTACTGTCCAACACCCCTAAAAGGGGTTAAATAGACATTTAAGGAAAATCTCTAAATTCGGTTCTGCCTATTGTCTTCCCAATGTACTTTGGGACGTTCATATCTTCACGAGATCACTTTAATACACTAATAATGCTATATGCACAGAGTATAAGATTTTGCTGTCATTGCACAGTGGGTGATATTTGTTGTGAGTCCCCAGCAAATGCCCCCCTTTTAAATCAAACTACTTGATGTATATATAAATCAGAAATTTGTTATTGCCAAGACGCTTACATTCTGAGTTATGTCAGTGATGTCTCTGTGTACCCTATCATCTTTTAAATAGTATTTAAAATTTCATTTTTGACAGATTGGTTCAAGCATTGGGATCATGTCCCAATGTGCCATCCCCTTACCCCCATTGTCCCTATTTTTTCTTTTGGGGGTATTTGGGACATACATTTGAATTTAATGTAGCAGGTTAAGTGTGTTCACATCTTCTAAAGATCATTTTTATCGTTTTTGACCTTTAGAAGATGTGAACACACTTTTAGAAATTAGATATTTATATAGCTGCTTAATCAATTGAATCATTTGACTTCCAAATCCATCTTTATTTTTTGCAGGTCTTTTCTGGCATGCGACTACATGTGCAATCCTGTTTATAATCCCCCTCCGTTTATAATTCTCCTGCAAACACGAATAGACATAAACTGATAAGTAATCTCTCTGTAATGTTTTTTAATCTTTCTCTGTGTTTACATTCCAGTGCTGTCCCAGACCTAGAACTTCAAGCTTTGTTCAAGAGGCATTTCACCCAACTTCAATACTTCCAGGGATCTGTCCTCAATTCAGTGGATCTAGAGAGAGTCAAGGTACGAAATCATCAATTCAAAGAAAACAAACATTCCTTCTGAGAGCAAGAAGGGCATTGGTGCAATCTGGCCCCCATTTCACAAAACTTGTGATCAGTGACAAATGACAGTTTTGTTATTATAAGCTAGTGAAATCCTTGCTTCTGATTGGTTATCAGCAGATTTGTCACTGATTCTTGTCATTTGTCATTGAAAAAGGGTTTGTAAAATGGGTTCCCTGATCTTCACACTAACATGTTCTTTCATCCGGGATCCAGAGCAAATAATGAGGGTCCACCAGCAACAGGGTCCATTTGCACCAGGCTCCCGTAACATTTTAAAATCTGGGAAGGTGGAGGGGGAAGGGGTCTGTTTATACAGGAAACAGAAAAATATGAAAATAGAAAAAAATAAAAGCAGACAGTACCCAGTGTCCCCTATTAGGTGGTATTGCAGCGCACTTTGTGCCTTGTACATAAAGAGGGGGTCTTACCTCTGCACAGTACCCAGTGTCCCCTTTTTGGTGGTATTGCAGCGCACTATGTGCCTTGTAGATACAGAGGGGAGGGGGGTGTTACCTCTGCACAGTACCCAGTGTCCCCTTTTAGGTGGTATTGCAGCACACTTTGTGCCTTGTAGATACAGAGGGGGTGTTACCTCTGCACAGTACCCAGTGTCCCCTTTTAGGTGGTATTGCAGCACACTTTGTGCCTTGTAGATACAGAGGGGGTGTTACCTCTGCACAGTACACAGTGTCCCCTTTTAGGTGGTATTGCAGCGCACTTTGTGCCTTGTAGATACAGAGGGGAGGGGGTGTTACCTCTGCACAGTACCCAGTGTCCCCTTTTAGGTGGTATTGCAGCACACTTTGTGCCTTGTAGATACAGAGGGGGTGTTACCTCTGCACAGTACCCAGTGTCCCCTTTTAGGTGGTATTGCAGTGCACTTTGTGCCTTGTAGATACAGAGGGGAGGGGGGTGTTACCTCTGCACAGTACCCAGTGTCCCCTTTTAGGTGGTATTGCAGCACACTTTGTGCCTTGTAGATACAGAGGGGAGGGGGGGGGGGTGTTACCTCTACACATTCGTCCATGAAAGTCAAGACATGTTTTCCCAGAGAACAAGCAATGCTTACATTAGAATGTTTCCTCATGCAAGCCAAGCACGTAATTCGTGTTTTGAAAATTTGCTCGACTGCACACTCAAAGACATTGTAAACTGATTTGCATTGATGTACACCCTGGCGTGCATTTCTAATGGAAGCCTAGGAAAATGTTTTGTTCTTGCGTGCCTTGGCTGAGAAAAGGTTGAGACATGAATGCCTTTTTTATTTGTTGGTTTGAACATTGAAGTGATGAAAGGGCAAGGGTAGACAAGTAGTGTTGTGATGTGTGAATTCCCAAGAAAGTGGGGAAGATGTTCAGTCTAGTAGAAATGAAAATATTTGTTTGACTTTGTTAAAAAGCAAATTAAAATATATAGTTGAGCATACAAAAGAAAGAGAGAGAGTAGCAACTGAATAAATGGAGAGACAAAGGAAATTGAAAGATTGTTTTCTGGTATTAAAGAGAGTTATATAATGTGGATATCTGACATACATGTATGTTCCTGCTACATTTGCTCTGGGCTTTGTGTCTTAATGTGAGCGATTTTAGCTTTCAAAAGCTCTAAAGGTGATTGGGTAAATTGGAAAGTAGCTCTGGTAAATTACAATAAAATACTTTAATATCACTGTGATGAAATAGCACTTACACAACAACAAATCCTAACACATAGCTCCTACAAACAGATAAGTAGTTTTTTTACACGGCAATATACCTTTAATCCACTGGCTACATGAACTGGATTGTTCCTGTATTTAGTCTATGGGGATGAGAGAATCCAGGGGAGTGTTTCTCTAAGACTAAGATCGACTTTAAGTTGGACTTTAACTATGGCAGGCTGTTCATGCCAATGTTTCGTCTCACCATTATGATCTTTAGATATTTTTTCCTTCAATAATGAATTATCAAAACAAAATCTACATATATTTTTCAACAGATGAAAGATGCAGATGGGTGTCTGGTTCTGTGTGACAAGTACTGCCCTGACCCAGATGCAGAGGATGCAGCCAACATCATGAGGGTCATCTCCGTCAAGAACTATCACCCCCATATCAGGGTCATTGTACAGCTTATGCAATACCACAACAAGGTAAAGTAGACTGTTCCATTAGATTTATAGGGTTGGGGTCAATTAGGAACTGTCACCCCCATATCGGGGTCATGGTACAGCTTATGCAATACCACAACAAGGTAAAGTAGACTGTTCCATTTGATTTATAGGGTTGGGGTCAATTAGGAACTGTCACCCCCATATCAGGGTCATTGCACATCGTATGCAATACCACAACAAGGTAAAGTAGACTGTTCCATTACATTAATAGGTTGGGGGTTTGAATGAGGGGGTATAAGAGAAAAAATTACAAGGGTCAACTCCGTCAACAACTATCATCCCCATATCAGGGCCATTGTACAGCTTAAGTTAAAGTGTTTTTTTTAGCACTCATAAAAGAGTTTGAAAAATTATATTCAATATTTAACTGGAAGATTTCCTATGTAGAGTTCATGTTAGATCTGGGCCCTGTTTCATGAAACTTGTTATCCATGACAAGTTACAGTTGTTGTAAGCTACTGAAATCCTTGCATTTGATGGCTGATAATAAACTGGTTGTAGCATTTTGGCATTTGTTATTGACAAAAATTTAATGAAATAAGGCCTTGGAAAGAGGCAGAATCTGGAACACGGGGACGTACCATCAACCAGCAAAATCCTATAAAACAAATGACACTGTACATGTAGCTTGGTCGGAATGTGTTTATGTGTGTTTGAAATGAACTACCACGATATTGCATTCATTATCCAGCTTGCATTGAGCGGATTATTGTTGACATATGATGGATTGAGTGAGCTTAGATATGTGGAATATATCGGATAATTGTTTTGTGGGCTTGATGACATTTTGATAGTACCTCTGTTTAAAGTACATTTATCCTGTGCTTAACTACACGGTGTGAAAGAAAATATATTCATTACAGTTCAATCCATCAAAAGACAATGAAAGAAAAACAGTTTGATATAAATGTGATTTTGATTGATGAGTCTATTTACTAATTTAAACCAACCATACAATTTAGACAGAACTATAATCAGCAACAAATAATAAACCATTGTACATGTGAAAAGTGTAAATATGATTGATGATTATAAACACTTCTTGAATATCAGTTTTAGAAGAAAAAAAGGTCATTTAAAGGGATACCTTACTGACTGGGTCCTCTGTCTCATGCGTGAGGTATTCTGGTCCAAAGCTACCCTACAAAGCTTCAACAATGATTCAATCCTTGTGATTATAATAAATTTTCTCTTGATTTCTTGTTATCATAGCAAGGTAGTCCCATTAGAGTCTGTTTACTCGACATAGTACTGTGGGGCCGTTCTTATAAAGCGTAGCATATTTTGTCCATTGATATAAACCTGCATCTTAATCTTTTCCATTCCTTTGTTGCCCCGTCATGCAGGCCCATCTCCTCAACATCCCCAGCTGGAACTGGCGCGAGGGAGACGACGTCATCTGCATCGCGGAGCTCAAGCTGGGCTTCATCGCTCAGAGCTGTCTCGCCCCCGGATTCTCCTCGATCATGGCCAACCTCTTCGCCATGCGCTCCAACAGCGAGGTAACTACCGAGTCCTTCGTAACCTCTCTAAACCCACACCCCAAACGTTTTTGTGATTTGCAGTTGCAGGGTAAATATGGGGTCCTTCTTTACCCTTTAACCACCCCCCAAAGTCTTTGAGTTGTTGCAGTGGCAAAGTAAATAATGAACTTTAAAAAAAACTTATTTCTTAAATCAAAGAAAAGCCTTGGAAATCTTGCAATAGTAAGGTAGATTTCAGGTCCGTCCTTACCCGTAAACCACCCCAAAAAGCCTTTGATTTTCTTGCAGTGGCAAGGTGAAAATGTGAACTTTTCACAAACTTATTATGAATTCCCCCATGTAGCTTTTATGGACAGAATCTTATTATAAGCCTTGCCACTTAATTTTTTTTTAGAGGCAAATATAAACTAGTCATGCATTGTTGATATTATGTTTGTCATATATATTCACCAATGTCATTGTAGAATTCTGCTGTTAGATTGTTGGACACTCATGTAGTGTTCATATGAATATCCTTATGTTATTTGACATGAATACAACTATTTTATCATGCAAACATGTATATATATCGAACTTAATATCCTTGATGCCAAACTGTGTATAAAAGCATGGAATTATACTTTGTTTTCTTCTTTACTTTTATCTTTTTATATATACTAGGGTGCTGATATTACAGACATACTGCATGAAAATCATTACATGTATCAATCAAAAATCGCTTTGTTGTAATCAAATCAATTATTATATTTTATTTTTCCCTTCACAGCAGATACTAATGGACACTTTATGTAAAAATGACTTTTCCTTTGACAGATTGACAGCCAGCTATGTATTTGGTATTAAATGTCATTTGCACATACTTCAGTAATATCATAACATATTATTTAAGACTATTACGTACTGTATTCGCATCTTGTGAGGTTGGAAGATAGGTGATCCGATATTTTCTCCGGCGACGATTTCCCCAAGCTCTTTTTCATCAAAGATACATGGTCAGGGGGGTGTTTCACAAAGATACTAAGTCGAACTTATCTCTAATTTGGACTTAAACATTATGGAGAGCCATTTGTAGCCTTGAAATATATTCAAGTATTTTAGACTTTTTTTTATATAAATTCCACATCAGGAACGTGAAATCTCCTTGATAATAGAAAATATGAATGATTTGAATCAACATTTTATGCCTTTTAAAATAACTTTTACAAAATATTTTCATAGATGCTAACAGCTTTCCATAATTGTTAAGTCCAATTTAGAGATAAGTTCGACTTAGGATCTTTGTGAAACACCCCCCTGGTCTTTAGGGAAGAGTTGGGTTTCAGGTTAGGTGTAGTGGTAAAAGGTTTAACGATTGGTGTAGTGTTGGGTTCACGGTTGAAGTTGGGCATTCAATAAATTTCATAAATCAACCACAAAGTAATTGTAGCTGGAGCGTGTGATGTACAATCAGAAGATATACATTATTTATCAAGCTCTGCACTTTTTGTTTTCACTTCAAACGTAAACCCAGACTCTGTGTAATTGATTTCTTTTAAACTGTATACAAATCGTCCTTGAAGATGCTATTGCACATTAGCAATGCATGGCAACAAGTTCAGGCTAAAATCATTTGGATAGCAGGAATAGAGTAATAGCAAATTCTATTCAGTGAAATTATTTTTGCATGCTTTGATAATGAGAATATCTAGAGAATATGATTATTTAGGATGATATAGTGATATCCCATATTTTTTATTTGATTTGAAAAGGTATTGCAGCTCAACAGTTTAATTGAGTGGAATTTACATCATAACATATTCAAATAAATGCAATACAATGTAAATATGAAAAAAATTGACATTAAGACTTATAGATAATTAAAGAGAAATACATTGTAGCTATCTCATGTAATCTAAAGAACCAGACTAGCCATAAAAATTTGAATTTATCTGAACGCAAAAATATATTCACAAAAAAGATTTTTTTTTAAAATTGCATTTAATAAGAGAGGGCTTTTCATATCAGTACTAGTGTATGAAATTCTTGGACTAGCTCATGTATGAGGGGCAAAAAATTAGGGTCAAGTATTTCAAACTTGCCTTCCCTTGTAGAAACACAGTTTTATAAGAAAGATTGTTGTTGCCATTTCAAAATCATTAAGTCAGTTGGGTTATTTCCTGTCAAAAAGACAGGCTACTTGATAATTCATTAATCAACTAAATTATAGAATTCAATAGTTTGTTTTTAATGTACTTATTATCCGTTTGGGAAATTCCCTTTTCAAAAAGGCGGGGTATTCAATTACCAATTTCCCATGAGATCTCACCCTTGTTGCCCACTCATATCAGTTACAGCTATTAATGTTTGCATGTTATAGCTGTGTGTGGGTGGAAGGCTGTTTGATGAAACAATAGATGGGGTAAAATATTCACAACCAAAGGGTACGCGCCGTTGAAACTAAAATAATAACAACAGTAGACCAATTCACAAATATTAGTAACAAGAAATGAACATTGCATTTAGCCATCATGATTTACTGTATTTTGTTTGTCAGCATTCAGTTACATGCATTAGTTGTTGCTATGTAGGGTGAGCTTCTGGCAACTTGACCATCGCCGTAGAAGCATGTATGAATTGTAATGCATATTTGTACATAAGGTCAGTGACATTTTTAGCTTGTCGTATCTGACGTTTGTTTTTCCACTTGAATTCCTCAATACTTCAATATAGCGGCTCTCATGAAACTTGCCATTAGGTAAACTAATTTCCATTAAAAATGTAATATATTACACTTGGGGTTTTCCCTTTTAAAGGGGAAGGGTTTTTGAGAACACGATATCTAATGTGTCCCGCCTGTTGATATGATTTACCTATCCTTTCATTTGTTATTTTCTTTTCTATTTTTAGTGAAAGGACTTATTGGTAATACAATCTTCCGTAAACTTAATCTTTTATTAATATAATTTACATATGCTTCCCTTATGAAGTTAAATGCTAGTTCCCAAAATACCGAACATGACATTGTTTTATTATGCAAATGGCACACTCATTCCTGCATGATGTGAGATTATCTTTTATCTCATTATTATCATGGAGAAATATTGGAAATGAAATTACGGTAGCCAAAAAAAGAGAAAAGTTTTGGGTGGGAGAGACAATAAGACATAATAGCTCTGCATATATTTCAGTGAAATGCAAATGCTTTCCACAGAAGTGGATATGAACACCAATAGGTTAGAATCTCATGCCAGTATAAATATCAGTTAAAATGCAAATAAATAGAGAAATGGATAGGAACATCTTGTAGATGATACCCATGGAATATTGCTGATGTAGTAGAAAAGTAGTCTTATTAAAATCAGACATTTGGGTCAAATGGTATGTTTTTGAAAAAATTGAATTAAAGCAGATATATGGCTCAGTAGAGCAGTGGTTTTGTAACCGGGAAGTACTAGGTTCGAAACAAATTTGATGCGCTGGTGCCCTTTGGTAAGGCATTAATCCTCATAACCAGGTCCCTCGGCGAGGACCTAAAGCTGTCAATCCCCTGGTTGCTTATGCTACAGTCACAAAGGTTCGTACGAACAATAATTTCGTACAAATCTCCCTGTTTTTCCATTGTCTTCTCAAATTTCCATTGTCTGAAAATTGTTCGTACGGCGTTCGTAGCAGTTCGTAATGGCATTTGTGACAGAGGCTTTACTTACAAGCATATACATGAGTGGGGTAAAACAAACAAACCAACTTATCTTCTATATATTTATGTAGGAGAAGAACAAGACACCATGCATGATTGTTTTTTTTTTAAGTATTTTACAGTATACATACATCAGGAATGCAGGAAAATGTTGGAATGGAATGGCAACCACAAACACATTAAAAATGCACATCAACATTCTTTAGTTACATTCCTCTTCCTAACTGAGAAAGATATTGATAGATTAAAGCAGACAAATCTGCCTAGTCAAATCTCTATTTGATTTCCCTTTTGTGTACATCCTTCTCTATCACATCCCCAGCCTGATTACAGGCAGACGATACTGTTGTTGTCATGACGATGACACATTCTCATCCGTATATTGTATTGGCAGGATTATTTTTTATCAGATTTAATCACATTAGTGGAGCTATCTGTTCACATGCCTGTGCATGCCAAATTAGTGAACTTAATCAGGCTGCAGTACAAAATAGGGAGGAAAAATGAGTGCACAGATACCTAAAGTGATTTGATTCTTATTTTTGTTTGATTAAAGATTGAATCCTGTGGAAATGTATCTGTTTGAGAGTTAAAGGAATAGGGATTTTGAAAGTATCGGTACCATATGTAATTTGGACTCATTGAATAAACATAATATAATTGTAAATCCGATTTCCTGACTTAATCCGTATAAGTTACATACAAATTGCATACAGATATTGGATGAAAACATTCTCAGTTTAGTATATTCTTCTTTTTTCTTTTTTATATGCTTAAAAAATCTGTTATAAGATGAACTGCCATTCAAATGATAAAAGAATATGAAGAGTAAGATGAAGGTTTCCTCTCTTTTTTCTTTTTTTAAATTCATTTTTAGATTCTATGTTGATTTTATTTTTCAATCGTTTCAATTTGTATTCCATTTACGATTGTTTTTTTATTTCAAGATTCCTTGTTTAGTATCTTTTGTTCCTTTATTTTTGGATGGTCATACCCAAAGTGCTAGGTTTTTACGTTTATTTCATGTATTATTTTCTGTTTAATTAAGATTATTTGTTTTAATTTTTTGTTTCCATCTTTTGTCGTTTTGTAGTCCCACTCATAGTGTTAGATGTGATTTTGTTTGTTCTCAACATTCTCCACTACAGATTAAAAATCAAAACAATGACATGCAGCCAGTCTTTCAAAATTAGATTATTCTGAAATCGATAACCCAAATTTGATAGAACCAGTAAGTTTTTAAAGAAACACCGTCATCATGATATTATCAATGTAGAGTACAGAAGCTGTGACGTCATAAAATTCTATTTTTAGAATTTCTCAATTATTTCTTCATTTTCCGAAAGAGCATAAAAAATAATGTCCAAATGTCGAAAACCAATTGAATATCTTAAGTATTGGCTGAGATATGACCATCTGAATAAATATATGTCCTATGGGAACCCAGTGTTATATGCTCTGGCTCCAAGTGGTTAGGAGCCAGAGCATATAACACTGAGCTCCTATGGGGAGTATATTTAATCAGATGGTCATATCTCAGACAATACTTAACATATTCAATTGGCTTTCAACATTTAGACATTATTTTTGATGCTCTTTCGGAAAATGAAGAAAAAATTGAGAAATTCTAAAATTAGATTTTTGATGATGTCACACTTCACCACTCTATACTGGTGATTGGAAATCTCTCGGCTAACATCAGTCTCAAAATTGTGTAGTCCCATGTGTTCATCTCTTATAGGGCAAGTTGTATGGTTATTTGTTTAATTTTTTTGTTTCCATCTTTTGTCGTTTTGTAGTCCCACTCATAGTGTTAGATGTGATTGTCTTTTCTCAACATTCTCCACTACAGATAAAAATCATATCAATTTCATGCAGCCAGTCTTTCAAAATGGAGATTATTCTGAGATCGATAACCCAAATTTGATAGAACCAGTAAGTTTTTAAAGAAACACCTGTCATCATGATATTTATCACTATACTGGTGATTGGAAATCTCTCGGCTAACATCGGTCTCAAAATTGTGTAGTCCTGGGGGTTCATTTCTTATAGGGCAAGTTGTATGGTTATTTGTTTAAATTTTTGGTTTTCATCTTTTGTCGTTTTGTAGTCCCACTCATAGTGTTAGATATGATTGTCTTTTCTCAACATTCTCCACTACAGATAAAAAAACAAACCAATTTCATGCAGCCAGTCTTTCAAAATGGAGATTATGCTGAAACAGATAACCCATATTTGATAGAACCAGTAAGTTTTTAAAGAAACACTGTCATCATGATATTTATCACTATACTGGTGATTGGAAATCTCTTGGCTAACATCGGTCTCAAAATTGTGTAGTCCTGTGTGTTCATTTCCTTGCCGGAAGTGAAGAATTATTGCGTAATTATTAAGCCCGCGCTCCATCTAGCTAGCATATGCAGCATGTTCAACCATAAGTCAACAAACACAGCTGGTTACGATAAAGCGCACGTATCCTGCGACCTTTGACCATTTTAATCGCTGTTTTAATCACCTTTTTCTCCCCAACGTTTTTTAACTGGCAGTTTCATCGGTGTCACACCAATAGAATGAGAATTTCACCTGCTCTTGAGCAGGAGAATTTAATCGCCTATTTCTCTTCTTTTCATCGGCTATTTAATCACCTTTTTCTCCTCTGTTGCTTTCTAACTGGCAGTTTCATCGGATGCGTCCGGATGCATCCGATGAAAATCAGTGCAGTTAGAAATGGGTATAAGATGTGATTGTCTTTTCTCAACATTCTCCACTACAGATTAAAAATCATACCAATTTCATGCATCCAGTCTTTCAAAATGGAGATTATGCTGAAACAGATAACCCATATTTGAAAGAACCAGTAAGTTTTTAAAGAAACATCGTCATAATATTTATCACTATACTGGTGATTGGAAATCTCTCGGCTAACATCGGTCTCAAAATTGTGTAGTCCCGTGTGTTCATTTCTTATAGGGCAAGTTGTATGCTTTAAACTATGCTAACCAAGCACAGGCTAATCTTATCGTATGTTTTGCTTCAAATATTAGGTGACTAACTTCATTTGTATTTGTAGGAAAATCTAATATTTATGGCAGTATATATTATGAAGTATTTAGATCTATCAAACTATATTTTTGCTTCAAATATTAGGTGGCTAACTTCATTTGTAGGAACTTCTAATCATTATCGCAGTAAACATTATGAAGTGTTTAGAAGAATATATTAGTGTGGGAATTTTTCAAATCTGCTTTGTTCAAGTGATTTCTAGTAGAAAATGGCCATCTTTATAGAAAGTCTAAACAAATAATAATAATAATATTCCGCTTTTAAATAGCGCTTAATATATCAATGATGTCTCTGAGCACTTTACAGAAATATATACAATGTTAAGCTTGTGTTCAAGCTCTTTATGAGTATGTGTTATACATTTTCTTCAGTATGGTTAAGATATTGTGTCTCATTAGTGGTTACCATAACAGGTTAAATGTTTCTGTCTTGAATCATCTCTATTTTTGTGTTGTTTGCAAGGTTTACATATGTCGTAGAAGTGAGTTGAAGACACACCTCAGATAAAGCTGTAATTCTGTAACATTTTATTTACCCAAACAGCATAAAAAAGGGGGCAGTGGAGAATACGACTCAGACAGATTTTAAATTAACAAATCAATCATGTAGTGGATAAGAATTGTATTTAATTATATATACATAAGAATGAGGACATGCTTTATTAACTGTTTTCATGATAACATCTATTTACCCATGCTATACCTATCAACATAAACAGAAAACATTTATTTTTCTTGTGAAAACTGTCTTGAAGACTTTCAACCTGTAACATTCATTCAAGTATACGCTTCTTTAACATATTAAAGGTCTGTTTTGGGGTAGCACATCAAATCGGCGAACATTCCTTTACAATCACTAACATTTGTTACAGCAGTTTGCTTATAACCCACTGAACCAGATAATATTAATAATATTCTGCTTTTATATAGCGCTTCATACATCCACGATGTCTCTAAACGCTTTACATATATACTATTACTCTGGTCATTGTATTCAATACTTGCCTGCACACATTGTGTGCACAATCTCCACTCCCTGGGGAGTATTCCAGCCAGGCGTTACTTGACGATCAAAACTGTTTGACTATCAATGACGGTTGCATCCTACCAGGTACCCATTTAACACCTGGGTGGAGAGTAGCAACTGCAGGTTAATATCTTACCAATGATATTAGTGCTGTGTCGGGATTCGAACCCCCGACCTTCGCATCTCCAGTCAAGCGCCTTACACCACTCTGCCACAACACTCACATGTCTGTAGTTTAGAGCCAGAAGGTGTTTAATACATAAACTTGTAATACACAAACTTGTAATACACATAGTAGTACTTTTCTCGTACTCAACAGACGAAATAGAAAATAACCTCTGATCCACAAACATTAATTCATGATATACTCCTCCGATAAAAACTAAAATACCTTCTCCTCTGTAAATATATGCCATCTCTGTATGTGATTTATGTGTGCTTGTCATGATGCTATGATTTATATTCCTATTTTGCATGTATATTTCCTTCCCCATACTGACCTCTCCCTCCATTAATTTTTTTCTTTAGGGGGAGATCTAACTCATGCAGCTTTGCTTGTCCTATTTTCCCCTTCCCCTCCCACTCCCCCTCCCCCATCCCCCTCCCACTCCCCCTCCATCCCCCTCCCACTCCCCCTCCCCCATCCCCCTCCCCCATCCCACTCCCCCTCCCCCTCCCCCATCCCCATATGCTTCCTCTAGTTCCCATGTTTGTTGTATTTATACCAGAATGTTGGCGAATGAAGTCATGCTTAGCCATGAAAGCCATTTTCATTTAGTCAATGTTCTATTGCTGAACAAAAAATGATTTGTAGGAGACAACATGATACCCAAAACTGTGTGAAAGATGAAAGAAAATGTTGCACATACCGGTACTTTTAAATTCCTTTTAAGGTAATTCATTTAATCTCTTTAGTCTCTAGATCAACAAGGTATATATTGTAACAGATAACTGACAATATCTCATATTCCTGTCATGTTTTTTTACATTGAAATTGCAACTGGGATAATTAAATCCAGTATTGAATGTGTACTTTGGTTTCTAGTTATAAGAATGCATTTGCCTCGTAGATTTCGAAATATTCTGCATTCTGTAGACAAATGGTAAAAACATTTATTTTACTTGTCTATAGTTAGGCATGCAGAATATTTTGGTAAATATAGGCAAATGAAACCAGTGTTTAGGTAAGAAATGGAAGGATTCAGTATTCCGCATGCAAAGTTAAAATGTCTCGTAATAATCTTTTAACAAAATTCAACAGTATCTATTAACATTTTAAGAGATAGATCTGGGCCCTGTCTTACAAAGAGTTGATATCAATCGCAACTATGTACATAAGAGATAGGAGATTGCAAACTTGCGATTGATAAGAGGACTTGCAATTAATTTGGATCAATCGCAACTCTTTGTAAGACGTGGCCCTGCTGTATAACAGCTGATGGTCTTACTTAGGGAAACAACTCTTCAAATTGACATTTTTACGAAGGAATGTCATGTACTTTTTAACATGTATAAAAGTCTAGCAGTAAGCAGAAGAGAAATTGAAATATACTTGATAAAATGGATCCTAAACACATATAGATCGCAGGCAGCTTTCATGTAGTATGTACTTGCATGATCGATAAGCTGTAGAAGTGTAGAAAATTGTATTGCTTTAGCTTCCTCCTCTAAGTCTAGTATAGTATTGTGTGTACAAATTTCTTGCATGTTTGTATTGATAAAGAATATTGCCTTCTGAGTGCAAGAAGGACGTTAACGTTTAGAAAAGCTAAAGTCCTTCTGGTCTCAGTAGGCAACCTGTTCTGCTGCCTCCTCTTAAGTATAGTACAGTGTGTACAAATTTCTTGCATGTTTGTATTGATAAAGAACATTGCCTGCTGAGTGCAAGAAGGACCTTACCTCTACAGAAAAGTTAAACTCCTTCTGCGTCTCGATAGGCAACATGTTCTGCCACCCATATTAGTTTCTTCTTTGCATGCCTTCTATCCATGTTTTCTTTTATTTCTTGTGTTTCATGACAGATTGAATCAGCCTCTAAGAATTTTTCGCCGACTCCTATCCCGAAAACCCCCTCCGGTTATCGCTATGTCAATGTATGTAGTTAGACTCTCTTGCCTAGTAGCAGCAGCATCTGTAGCAATAGAGCAACGCATTATATGCATTTCCATCTTTTTGTTCACGTTACTGCATAAAAAAGCACTTGCATTGTGATTATTTCATACTTCATGCTGTACACAAAAACAATGTATACTACATTATATCGTTATCAAAAATATATAATTGACAGCGTTCACATCATAATACACATTCCATTAATTTGCATATATCTTCAGGCACTATTTTCAGGAAAAAATGTAATATCATATAGTATTCTTCATATTCTTCCATCCCAAATTAGTTTATGTATGATATTAATAGGCATACATGTATAAGTCATTCACATAGACCCAACTAATACCCCTTTCATAGTCCTTCTATCAGAGTCACACCAATGAAAATACCGATAGAATTTGGCTTATGTAAACAAAGGTGAAACCGCCGCTTTCCCGCATGTGCCTTTCATACTGGTGAAATTCACTCGCTGTGGCGAGCCCCGGCTGGAAGTGAAGAATTATTGCGCAATCGCATGTTGGAAGCATTCAATGAAAATCAGGTCACTATGAAAGGGGTATAACTGTAGTAATTCAGCTTAGTTTTTACAAAGTTCATGCAGCTCTGGTAAATAATCTATTTTTAATTTAAGCAGTCATAATTTCAGTCAAAATCAATAAACAAATAAACTATTTATTTTTCACTTTATAAATTCTAGGTTAATAAATTTCCATCAAATTCATACTATTTTCATTTTTGTCAGTAAGAAACAATCAGTACCTTATCTGTTGAGAGCACCAAGGGCATTAATCCTGTGTTACATCAAATGACCAAATGTCCTTTTGGATCTGAGATGACCACTTCATTTAACAAAATGTCATATAATCATGCAGAAATCAATTTGAGCATTAAAAATCTCTTGTTTTTTTAAACAATTCACATTTTTCACTCTCAAACAATCACCATTTACCTCACAATAGTATTTCACATTGCAAATCTCTTCATTATTCATGAACTTAAAAAAAAAATTGCATCCCTCTGGTATATGATCTGTTTGGAGCCAGAAGGGCATTCACTCTTTGTAGAATTATATATTATGTGAATGTCCTTCTGTCTCTCAACAGATCATATTGTCCGCTGAGAGCCAGAAAGGTGTTAACTCTATGTTAAAAGATATGAGTTAATGACATGTTGGTTCCCAATAGGCAATATGATGACAATGATAATAAAAATAATGATATTGATAATAAAGATAATGATAATAATGATAAAGATTATAACAATGAAAATGGTGATAATGATAATGGTAATAATAATGATGTCAACTATAATGATAAGGATAGTAATAATAATAATAAAAATATTCAATCACTATTGTGCACATTATAGTGCACATTCTCCACTCCCTCAGAAGCACTTCAGCTAGTTGCCTTTTTACATGCGTGCACATGCTCATCCAACCACATTATGTTCTCATGTTTTCATGATTACCACTTCAGTTTATATTAAACTAATTTTTGTTTGTCAGAAAACTAACAAAATATATATCCTATTACTGAAGATGAAAATACTTGACATTTCATAAGTGTTTTCCAATCTATTGGCTTTCAAGCACTTTGCATGTTTTTTTCAGTCAAATGCATCTTGAAGTGTTGGGAAATTTAATTCATTTGAGAAATCACAAGAAAATATATAATTATCATTCCTCCAAGAATATTTTAATCTCTAAAGATAAGTAGTTGTTCAGTTTTGCTTCTGATAAGTTTAAGTCCATTTAAAGAATTATTTAAAGTTAATTGTGAATGCTTTAAAGCGGTAACCTTGTATTAACAGTAGGTAATTAAAAGCAAATTCATAGTAATCTGGGCCGGTAATTATCCATAAATGATATAGAATAAAGTTAGACTGATTGAAAAGATACAATTGGGAAAATCAAGCAAAACTCAAGCATCTATTTCTGCTGTTGATTCAGCATCTTTCAGAAAAGCATATTCAAAACAAATTTATAGTACACATAAGTTAGTCAGGTTATAGTTAATTAAAGAAACAAAATCAATTAATGGATCATGGAAATGAAAATAGATAAGGATTTTTATTTGTGGAAAGGCAATAAGCTATAAATGAACCAAGCATATTTTTTTTAATGATTGTTTTTAAATAAATTATTATTCCCAATTCTTTTTCAATGAAGCCATTTTTAGAAAGCATGTTTATGAAGAATGGGTAGCATGCTCCTTTTCCTCTCATTTATTAAAGTTTATTAAGTAAGCATGGACGCAGATGTCTTCTGCTGCATCTTGCGTATGTAAAGACACCTGGATGTGCAAAAGTGTATGTCAAGGATGATTAGTTAATAGGTTCTTACGTTGAGGGCAGTATGCATGAGTGCATTTTAGAGCCTTCATGCTGCGATCAATCACATTAATCGCCCTCAAGGTTAGTTTCATTTGTAAGGGAATGTTCAGTTAGGATTTATAACTGGTTACTATTACTACTACAACAACAATGACAACTGCTACTGTTTATGCTACTACCACTACCACCACCAACACTACTACCACTCCTACTTTTCCTAGTACTACTTCTACTTCTACTACTTCTACTTCTACTACTTCTACTTCTACTACTAGTACTACTTCTACTTCTTCTACTACTTCTACTACTACTTCTACTTCAACTACTACTAATACTTCTACTACTTCTACTACTACTACTACTACTACTTCTACCACTCCTACTTCCACTAGTACTACTTCTACTTCTACTACTTCTACAACTTCTACTTCTACTTCTACTACTAGTTCTACTGCTACTTCTTCTACTACTTCTACTACTGCTACTACTACTACTTATACTACTACTACTACTACTTCTACTACTTCTACTTCTAATTCTACTACTTCTCTTTCTACTACTAATAGTACTACTTCTACTACTACTTCTACTACTTCTACTACTACTACTACTTTTACTACAACTTTTACTACTATTACATTCACATCAACAACTATAGTCTATGTCTACTACTATTTGTACTGGTGCTACTTGTTATAGTTTTCACCAGCTTTGCTTCTCCACTCTACAAATATCATGATAAGAAAAAATGCATATAGTTAATGTTTATTTTATTAGACATAACACCTTCAATCAAGCTGTAGTGAACTACAATTTCATTCCCCATTTTCTTCACACCATCCACAATACTTAATAAAACTTGTTCCTCTTCATTTTAATTTTTCTATATATCTTCATTTTGTTCAGTTCAGAGCAATATCATATATTTTCCAGACATCTGTAAATCCACAGCCACTAAATGAACTAACGACTGCTGTCATCCTTATACATTAAATCCCATTATCTAGAAGGGCATTATCATCTACAGATTGAGTGATTACACTCTTCTGGCTCTCAACAGACATTCTTATGTAGCTACACCGGTACAGGTGTATGTGACATCCGTATATCGTCTGTTTGGAGCCAGAAGGGCGTTAACTCTGTGTGAAAGTTTAAGTCCCTTCTAGCTCCAAACAAAAGTGATTCTGATTTCCACTTGAGTTATTTGAGTGGAAATTATTTTACAGATAATAATAATTATATATCCACCAAATTTTAAACAATAATCACTAGAAGTGATGTTAGATTGTATTATATTGTTCCATGTGCCTATTAAACATGGTATAAACTATTTTGATAGCAATTTTTCTCACTATTTCACCTTTTTCAAAATCTATTAATCACTTATTTTATATATTCTGTAGAGAATTATGACATTCATGTCCTCTAGCAACATTAAGCCATGTTCACATACTTATGCATTTCTCCTAGTATATATATATATATTTTGTATCATTGGGGTTTTAGAGGTTTATATATCTTTGACGTCATTATAGACATCTTCATGAACATGTGTCAGTGGTATTATTGAGAAAGAGAGAGAAAAAGACGGGAGAGAGAAAGAGAGAGAGAGAGAGCAGGCAGAAGAGAGGGAGAATAGAGAGAGAGAGAGAGGGAGAGAAAAAGAGCAATGAGGAGAGAAAGAGATGGTGAGTATTAAAGAGAAAGATGCATTTTCTACAATTGCAATTGCATTGATGTATGATGAATTCAATAGGAGAACATCTAAGAAAAGAAGCCATTTGTACAGTATGATATGCATAATTGCTATAAAGATCTATGCAAAGATGCAAATATGAAAAAGATGCTAAAAGGTAATGATACATGTATGTAAATTCTATTTCATTTCTGGATTTGAAACTTGAAGTAAATACTCTTTAAGATGTGATAATCAACCAACAATGTTATGGATCTTTAAGCCAATGTATTATTGGTATTGATTAGATTGGTTGCAAGAAAGAGTATATCCAATCATCATAATCAGCTTCAATACTGTTATCATTTTATGTGTTCATATAAAGCATAATTGATTTCATAGTGTTGTTGTTTTGTCAATACTCATCTCGACTGTTATTATCATATGTGAGAATTCATGTAATGTGTGTGAAATGCTTCTCAATATTTCACATTTCTTAGTTATACATGTGATACTCAGTTTGTGGATAACTAGTATCAGACCTATAACTTGGATTTCAATGAAATTAGGGGTAGATTCTTTCTTAAATGAAAGAGATGATTATTTAATGTAAATTTCTTTTTTTTTATAAAAAAATGTACTTTCAAATTCCTTGTGTTTTATGTTGTCTCTTTACACTAATTGAAAATCAAGATTGAAATAGACTCAAATTCAATGTTTGTGATGCACTATTAACTACAATGGATTGAGGGTTCTTGTAACATGTCTCTTTAACTATACTTTATATGTTTTCTTTCACCTTTTTTAAATATCTGTCTAAAGAATGTTTCTTTCATTTGCTATCATTTCTAATTTTTATATTTTTGTGGGTTTCTTTTTCTTTCCTTTTCTTTTCTCCTTTTTTATGTGGAATAATTTGGTCAACCTCCTTGTCTATCTCCCTTCTTCTTTCTTCGACCTCTTCTCATCCCTCCCCATTATTTATTCCATGGTTTTAATGGCTTCTTGCTGTCCCTCCCACCCTGTTGACCTGTCCACCCCTCTATCAGACCGAAGATGAATCCAGCCTATTGGCAGCGCCCACTGGTGAAGCTCAGGTGTGTGGTTTAGTCCATTCTCAAATCGGGTGAGATTAGGACAGTTTTTTTTTGTCTTCTCACATGTGGTTTGTTTTACCACTTTCAGAGGTTGTGTTAACTATTTTTTTTTTTCACTGTACATTTTTTCGATTGCATGCTTCAAAAATGTTTTCAGTTTAGATTAGATTTCGTTTTCCAGAGTCACAATGAGTGTTAAAAATGCCTTGTCCTTTAGTGAAAAAAAGAAGAAAGTGAAATGTTCTTTTATTTATTTCAAAAGAAAATTTACAGGCAAACTAATTATTTCAACCCTAATCCATTACCAAATATTATCCATAATCAAATTTTATATCGCCAACCCGTTTCATTTCAAATTTTACCACTATTATTTCTATAAACATTTCATACATATATATAGAAATTACCCCTTCACGTATAAAGCATCCCTACAATGCAAAATCACCATATATCTCGGCTGAACAAAAAAAAGTTCCCTCGCCAATTTTCATTTTACTTTTTACAAGCATCATCCCCTTCAGTTGCATTTAAATTTGGAACCCCTGTATTCATCGCACACATTTTTGGACTAATAGCCTGATGATTGCGACCGTGAACGTTTTCTTGACGTTATTTTTGGAAACTCTAACCTAGACGAAGCCCCTGTTTCCTTGTACTGATTGTCATGTAGAGCATGGACTTGACTTATTGCCCCCACCCCCTTTCTTGAAAAGTTATCTGTTGAGAGCCAGAAGGGCGTCGACTCTGTTTAAGTATACGAGTTAACGCCCTTCTGGTTCTCGCCAGGCTAAGTGTGTGTGCCGCCTGCCACAGATTTAGCTCCAAACACCCAAAGAGACTGTAGCTTAAAACCATACCACCTGACTACCAAACTCTTACCCCTCCCTCCCCCTCCTCCTCTTCCCCCTCCTCCTCTTCCTCCCCTCCCCATCCTTCTCTCCTCATCATTCATTTAATCCTTCCTGAAACTCCCACATCCTTATACATTCATGCAAAACTAACACACAAAATGCTAACTCCACATGCAACTGATTTAAGCGGTAAGTTTTCAATTGCAGACAAGTTTTATAATGGTTTGCAGATGGAGAAAAAGATATCCACTTTCCCACAAGATTTGAGGTCATTTAGATACAGTGAAACAAATGTTCAGGAGCAAAGAGTGATATGTAGCTCATCAAACCTTTTCAAGAGATCTGATAGAAAACAACAAAAATAATAATCTCCCCTCCCCCCCCCAAGAAGTTATTGTCACTTTTACATCAGCAAGCCCCAAGAAAGCATCTAAGAAACAATTTTTTTTTAAATTTCAGTTTAGATGATAGAAATACGCACCTGTAGAGAATCTAAATTTGATGTTTAGTGTTAGTTGTGCACAAGTATGTTGGAAACAAGTAAGCAGAAGTTAATCTCTAGATTTTGTTAATCAGAAATGTTTCTATTATGAGGTTTTTGAACCATAAAAAAAACTTCAAAAGAAGTTACAATGCTTTGCAGGCCACAAAGGTACTCCACAGAAATATGTACACAGATAGAGCAGACAATGTCATATGATTAAAAATTCCTTAGCCCATGGAGTAGATTCTCCTTGACTAACTGTACTAATATTTAAAGGGTATTTCTTACTCTAGCGTGGGAATAACACAGATGAAACTCCTATCAAATTATCTTATGTTTAATACCTGTACTCCTGTCACAAAAGAAGTTTATGAAACAAAATTGAAAGTCCTGTCAGCAGCATGTTAGAATCACAGACATAACTGAAAAGAAAATATCCTGGAATACCAGTTTAAAGTTAGTTTTGGTAAATGTTAATTACTTTCCTATTGGTCTTCTCTCACTTTCCAATCACTTCACACGTTTGTCTTTTAAAACTAAACACCTACATGTACACTAACATTGCACTCTTAAACTATTTCAAAACCTGTTCCATCATGGCCCTTATCACATCACTGCAACCACCCCTCCTCCCTTCCCTCCCTTTCTACAGCATACACCCTACTTTTTCCTTTCCGCCATTTTATCTTGCTGTCTTTCCAAATCATTCATTTGCCTTTTGTTCTGAGCATTAATTTGTGTTTTTCAATATTGTTTGTTTTTGTTTCGTCCTCCCTGATGAGTTCATATTTTTTGTTTTTAAGTGTGCCGAGTTTCTTTTCTTTTGAGTTGACGTTTCAGTTGTTGAATTTCATTTAATTTTGAATCTCCTAATAGCAGATGTGTCATCTTGTTGACCGTAGACTAACCTCCGAGCTCCATTCTGTTTTCTAGGTGCTGATGAGTTGGACCCATACTGATTTCTGCTCTCGATTTAAAGTGGACCATCTCTTGAAGCATGTTGTTTGGGGGGTGAACCATCTCTTGAAGCATGTTGTTTGGGGGGTGAATCGGCTATTACAAAAACTGGTGTTCATTAAAGAAGTGCACTATAAAAAGTGTATAACAAACATAGCAAAATGTTTTGGTGGGATAATCTTGTAAAAGTTTATTTTGACTAGTTTTCTCAAGTTTAAAAAGAGAGCGAAATCTCTGATACTTAACATTACTGTATAGGAGAGCTAACATGAAAAAGGGAGTTTTATTAGAATACTAGAATATTGTACAGAACAGATAGTGACTTGAATATGTCAAGAGTGGTTTTTGCAGGTTTATAAAGCAAAATGACTCCTATCAGAAACGATTCAGCAATTCCACCGGAAATTCATGCCTGATTTCACGAACTGGCATAATTGCAATTCTTAATCCTTATGCTCTTGTCTCGGCTCCTAAAAGAGTTGATCAATTATTGAAATTCTGGGCTTCATTCCTTCCATCCAGTTATCTTCAAACTCTTGGTCCACTTTCAATCCAGCAAGTTACTTTCCCTCCCTCAAAAGAGGGACAGAGTAACTATCTTTTGCAGCTTTCTATAATCGAAAAAAATCTACATATCCTGTAACTCCGCCCCAACCATGCTTCCACTAGTTTACATATACATTTCCATCATTTCATATATCGTCTGATCGGAGCCAGAAGGGCATTGAGTCATGTATTTCAATGGACTTGACGCCCTTCTGGCTCTGAACAGACGTTATCGTGCCGGCAAAGTTTGATACTGAAGAACCGAAGGTATCTCACACAAGTTGCGAAGATTGATAACTATACCAGAGTGCTTTGTTGCCTAAACCCTATCTATACTCACCGTATGACTTTTATGATTTTTCGGCTTCCCCCTAAAAAAGAGAAAACGGTTCATACAGGGTTACGCCACACCATTTCTGATGTCGCAAACTAAGACCAGTCTGGTAAATAGCAAGTATTCCGTTTTGAGTGTAGCCCATGTGATGCTTCGTGCTGATTTGAAATGAATATTTTCTATCTCTTTATAGTTTTTGGTCATGCTTCACGTAATTTTTTATCATCAGCACTCAATTACTGTATCTTACGTTTTTTCTTATTACTATGCACTCTGTCAGAAAGAAAAGAAAGAAAAAAAGAACCTGATACGTGAAATTATTCAAGCAAGGAATTCGAAGTGAAATTATGTATTATGTAGGAGATAGAAAGCACGAACCATGTCATCAAGAATTCATTGCATCGTCATCAATTTATGTGAAACGTGAAACAAAATATCTATGCCAATTGACTATTTCTTGCAACATGCACCATCGATGTTCGTTTCATATGTTCAACGAATGAATCAGATGTCATTACTTTGTGCGTTTGATTGAGTTTTTCTCGTAGATCTGTGTGATTTACTTTTAAAGGCATGCATTTAAGTGTTCCTAATTTTTATTAAAGATACTTTAATTTACCATCATGCATCAATCATGCATGTAACAATCAACATTCTTAAATTATTTCACATTTATCTGTTTAATTGATATCAATATCAAAATGAATTTGCATATGCTATTCATTGTTGTGTGATAGTTATTAATGGTGTTTTCATAAAGAATCCACTTTAATAAAAGTCACCCCTTTCAATGTTCATAAATTATTTTTGATTTGTTTGATTTTACAAGCTTTGAGAGTGACATTGTTAAATTAATTCCCTTACATGATATTTCATGCCACATTTTAAGTAAATTTATCAAGATTGTTTTATATTTCTGTGTTGTTTCACTTGAAAAGAGAACTGCTTACTCTGTCAAATCCTCAAATTCAAGCAAATGTTTTAAAGCTCATCGTTCTTTTTTCACATTTTTCTGTAAGCTGTTGTTATTCACAGTAAAGCAGTTACAAATCTGTAAATAAAACAGAATTTTTAAGTCTATATTTCCAATTTGATTATCTTTGGTATAATTGATTTTTTGTGAAAAGTTTTGTATGCTATTTGCCTCTTTTAATTGTTTGGCAAGGAGTTCCTAAACATAAAAAGTGGTGAAAAATATTATATGAAGAAAACAAAAATTATTCTTCAGGGAATGAGTGCAATATGAAATGAAATATAACATTTATTATCCATCTCAGTCTCTTTGACTTGTTATGTTAATACTTTCAATAATTAGAAAGGGAATTACTAATTCACAAACCCTGCCCAAGCCTTTTTATGCCACCAGTTTGTCCCTTTCTGTTTGTTTTTTTAAACACATGTATAAAGTCTTATTCAAAAGTTTTTGAATTTGTTTATTCCATTTCAAGAGATAAGCTTGTATGCCACAGGCAATTGCTGATCTCCCAATTTAGACACGTTCAAAATCTTTTGAGAGAGGCATGAAGCAAGCATCCCTGATTGCAGCTTGTTTTCACCTTAAAGCCACCATCATTTTTTCCCTCAGTACCAGCTAAAGCTTCTGCTAACTTCACCATGTGTAACTGTGCTCACTGCTTTGACTTCCACAGATAAATGTACCCTGAGCACAGTGTCAGTGGCATGGATGAGACGCTAATCCGTTTTCATTCCCCCATTATTTTGTCATTCTCATTTGTCCTGCATATCAATTGTCATTGTTTCTTTCACTTGCTTGTAGCTTTGAAAATAAGAAAGAAAAAGACATTACATGTTGGCTAGAAGTTGATTCCACTACCTTGTAAATTCCATAGATCCTTGCTGTCTTATTCCTGTGCCCGAGTAGTTGATTTTTGGCCAGAAAAAAACCCTGCAGTTTACCTTTAAAAAAAATCTTTATTCTATCATTTGATTATGTTCATCTAATCTTAGTCTAGTTTTCTAGACTCCACTGCAAAGATGGACTGTTGGTTTACTACTCAGAAATCACAAATGCTTTAAATATATTCAAATATGTATGCAAAGCAGCACAGCCAAAAGGTTTACTAAAATTTGTCTTAAAATGGAAAAGTTGGTCATGTCTAACAAAGTCTAACGTTCATTTATATTGCATCAATTATATTATTTAAAGAATATATTTGTATAATCTGGCTAAATTTGTATGGGGTCTTTGACATATTTTATACCTATTTTGATAAGATTCAATTTGCTTTTATTTGCACTTGTTTTTTTCTTGTGTAATTGTTGTTTTGATATTGCTTTGCCTGTATGTTTTTAAATGGAGGTTCAATTTTTAATTTTTTGCCACACAGTTTGTCATACTTTGAAAAGTAAATTGTTAATTGTTCTAGCTGTGATTTCTCGTTTTGAAGACAGAGCAAAATACAATTCATATTTCTGTTCTGCTTTCCAGCATTGACAAATTTTTAAACGGGGGAAACTTTTGATGTTTTTTGTTATTCAGTCTTCCAATATAGTCGGTCCAATTGGACACTTCCCTGTACTGTAGAGGGGTTGAAATATATCATACAGACTTCCATTTTAATTATTTAGGGCATGCAGTCAAATATTAAACATTTGCCATGAGAGAATTCTTTGTGTGGGTGTAAAATTCAATAATTGATGGCATATCATTAAGTTTATCATTTCCCCCCAAGGTAACAAGTATCCTCCTTTTCCCTTATGTTAGTTTAATGATGGTGCAGAAGGGGGGGGGGAATGGTAAATAGTATTGACGACAACATTGTCAGGGATCAGATCCAGATAAAGAATATGGATGATAAAAAAGGCAGCATTCAAATCTGTTAACATTCCATCAGACTTTTTAAAAATATGTCCTTTATAATCAACTGGATAATAATTTTGAAATTAAATTCCCAAATACAAATACAGATGATATATTTTGGAATAGACGAAGTGACCCATGACCTCATGCCTGCCAGTTTCCTGTCAAGTTGCTTGATTACATCATGATTGCATTTTAACATGTGCAGTCACATAATGATTGCATGATCTTGTATGCGATCGAATTATAAATGCATTCCACTGTGTGTGATCACATTATGATTTCATTCTATTGTGTGGGATACCATCAAGATTGTCTCCCATTGATTGTGATCACATAATGATCACATCCTATCGTGGCGTGATCGCTTGATGATCACATTCCATTGGGCATGATTGCATCGTGATGGTATCCTGCTGTGTGCTACGATTAATGATTGCAAACTTTGCAAGACCAAAGAAAATTCATGTAGCATGGCAGGAAATGGCAGTCATGTTATGAACTTTGTAGACAAGGGTCACATTATCTATTGTAAATGTATCTATGCTCTCAATTTACTGAGAACTAGAAGGTGACTAACTCTATGTAAAGGTCTATGAATGCCTTTCTGGTTGTCAGCAGACATTAATAGGGATAGAGCCTTTTGAGACAGTTTTCTTATTTGCAGTTTAGATTAATCTTTACAAGAAATTAGGGAATTTGATTAGGGGCTTGTGTAGGGAATGCAGAAACTGATTTTGGCTTTTTTGTTGTGGCCGTCTATTTCAGCAAGTACCCAGGGGATCATGGCAAAGCAACTACCTGGAAGGATGCGGGAATGAGATGTATACAGAGTATCTTTCTAAATCCTTTACTGGACTAAGCTTTCCAGAAGTTACGCAGTAAGTAGACAAATACACTTATTTCCTTAATGATGGCAACCAAATACTCTATTTTATATCTGTCGAGAGTGCATGTTTAAAGTGTACCAATCACCTGAAGAATTTTTTTTTAACCTAATCTGGCATTCTAAGGATTAAAGGTAAAGGAGTATGAAGAAATTAAAGAATAACATAAAACCCTGCAAAAAGGCCCGCATGGGAAGCCAAGTCGGATTTTGGTTCTTCTCTGTGAGTAGGCGATGTGTGCATCGACTACTCTACCGGTACTCGCAATCTGTCTTCACCATTTCCTTCTTTTTCAGTGTCTACTCATTTTATTCTTTCTGTCTATCTCATTTCTCTATTTTCTTTCAGAATGTGCCATGTTGTTTTCTTTGTAAATTATCACCATTCTTTATTTTATTACATTTTTTTTTTCTTTCTAAGAATTTGCTTCCAGAAGCTGAAGCTGCTAATCATCGCTGTGGAGGCTAACATTGATACAGTGGAGAGTGTGTAAGTAAACGACGCCCTATTCCGATGAACCATCATTTGTAGAGTCACCTATCTTTCTCTCCTTTTTCTTTCTTTAAAGGCATCGTTTAACAATGTTAAATCTGAGATGCACGGCCCTACGTGTTATCAGTGTCTGTGATATGGTGTAATTTGGAAGCCCTACAAAAATTGCGCTTCAAAATGATCATGAAGTCCCTCAAAATAGTAAAAATCCTTGAGTGACTGGTTTGACCATACCGTAATTAACGGTGTATAAACCGCACCCTTTTGCCGCCGAAAAAAATTCAAAGTCGGGGGTGCGGTTTATACATGGTACACCAAAAAAAAAGTTTCAATTTATTCCCCTCTACCTGGCGCTATGCCTGGCAATGTCTCCCAGCTCGGTAATCGGTGTGTTGACTCACCACTCGGAAACTAGAACAACACTCAAATTTGTCTGTCATCTTGGTTTGAAAGTAATCTTTCTGATAGATCTCAATATGTAGTTTATAATAATAATTCCTCCAATTTTTCTTCTATTACATGGTGTACCACAAGGTTCTATCCTAGGTCCCCTACTGTTTTTTAATTTACATTACCGGTAATGATCTTACACACACAAAAAAAAAATCTCGGCCAAAAAAAAGGCGAAAAAGAGGGGTGCGGTTAATACACGATGGCGGTTTATACAACGTTAATTACGGTACTCATTTTTCCCATTAGACTGTAGTGTTAGAAAAACAAAAAATGAAATTTCAATTTCCAATCATAATTATCTTGTTAATCAGATGGGCGATCGGCTTGTAAAAGTCATGGGCTTCCTGACTGACCTAAAGGTTTGTAATTATGATTGCAGCATGAGCCAAATCCAGGATTTTGTTTCAGAATATTAGGCAATGTTACCGAGTCACTTTAAGTTTTAGTGTGCTCTCAAAGTAAATTGACATGATAAACGCGTAAAGTACCCTAAATCTGTGTATAAGACGCACCCCTATTTGGGGGGCAATTTTTTTTTTTTTTTTTTTTTGCCAACTCTGTAGGCAGCAAGCCAGATTTGTGTCAAAAAACGCATGCAAGGAAGGACCTTTATTTTACTGCGAGGTGCACAAATAATAGTAACAATGTCATTTTTAAAACTAAAGATGCTAGACAAATTTTCCTCTACCGGTAAGTCCAAACAGAAATCCGGCCATACAGGTAGTGTTGTTGGAGTTCGATCCTACAGTTTGATGCTTTGCCATCATTAGGCGGTGTCACACAGAAAAATTCTTTAAAATATCCCTTGAAAAATCCTTTCAAGGGAGAATTTTCTTGCTCCGTTAGAGGATTTTTAATGGGATAATTGATGACAGACAGCAATTAAGAGGATAACTAAAATCCAGATTTTTGGCCTCTGTGTGACACCGCCTACTATAACCCAGGTGACAAATAGTGAGAGTACATTACTGCTGCAACTTTGTAACCTGGATTACAGATTATATAATCTAGTACAGTTTTACTGTGCCACTTCAAATAACTTCCTACAGTATCTTACTGTGACTGTATTTGTGCGAGTGGTGAGTCAACACACCTTGTATGACTAAGCTGGGAGACATTGCCAGGCACAGTGCAGGTGGAGGGGGCATAAATCGACACTTAAAAAAAAAAAAAAAAAAAAAAAAAAAAATTAAAAATTTGTTGTACCTGTGTATAAGACGCACCCACGCCTTACTTTTTTGGCGGGAAAAAAGTGCGTCTTATACACGGAAATTTACGGTAATGTGTGAAACTCAATTGAATACATATTATATAGAGTAGCTTTTGTTCAGAATGTTGCTTTGTCAAGATATAGATGAATCAGTTCAATTTTGTTTTACATTAAAACGATTTAAACTACCATTATTATGTAAAATGTTACATTTCAAACACATTTGTTTTGGTGCTTTTGGAACACATTTTGTTGTGTGCTTTTGCTACAGAATTTCACTATGCAGTTATAAGAAAATTAATTTCATTGCTATGTCATATGATTATCATTTCTCCATGTATTCTATCCCATGATGCAGCATTGCTATCAATCCCGGCCCTCATGTCCGTGTCCAGGAAGGAACTCTGGGATTCTTCGTCGCCCCATCAGCTCAGGAGGTCAAAAGGTAAAGGTCAAATATGCATGTGTTTCAAATTTCATGGTGTGGAAATGGTCTTCTTCTTCTTCCATTAAAGACTGTCTGCACTAGTTTGGCCAGGAGGGATTAGACCTCCCTGCATGGTCACTGACAGGTGGTTATCTCATCAACTCAGCTCTCAATTAACATAAGAAAAAGAGGATCATTGGGGACCCCATGGGCACCGCTTAGACATTTTTTTCTATATACAGGGAGCAAGTAGCTACAATCAGTGTAGTGGGGCTTTAATATTCTAAGGGCTATGCAGCCTGTCATGAAGATAATCCAAATATTACAAGCGATTTAAGGAAGACTAAGGAGGTTTAATGGCATAAGGGGCATCAGATGCCTTAGGTGTCGTCCCTTGAAGCTCTTCTGCTGATAGGCTATTCCATTCTGTGGTCTCAATCATTTCATTCAAGTTTTCATGTAGAGGTGTATATGTCTAGTGTTATATTCAAGTGTTATAGTCATCAGGCCATTTATCACATGATTTAGGGTTCGAATCCTGCTATAGCACTCATATCCTTTGGCAAGGCATCAATGTATATTCGCCCCCTTGACCCAGGTGAAGTTGTAGGTAGCCGGTAGGAAAAAAAAATCTTGAATATTTGAACGCCATATCATCTGAGTTCAGCTAAAGAAAGGGTACTAATTTAACACTTGGCCTTATAAATATTATTAACTATTATTATTATTATTATTATTATTATTATCATTATTAGTATCCATACTATTATTAACTTATTCAACATTAGATCAAACAAAGGAACATAATGATATATGCAATGATATAGGAACGATAGGGTATTTCCGCTGTCGAAAGCCAGAGGATCAATTTTACTCAGATTTATATTTATAGTCCAGCAAGTGGCAAGAAACAGCTGGGGCAACATGACACACACACAACTATCACTAAAAAATCATGTTTATGACATATGTACACAACTGAGTCCAACACTCGTACATCGATCTTGACTGATTGGTTTTATTGACTTTCAGTAGATTCGTTGACTCTTAACATGCTGCTATTTTTACTGTGAAATTTTAATTTTGTACTCTCTTACAGGGCCTATTTCTACTGCAAGTCGTGTCACGAGGACGTTGTGGATGTAGATAAGATCAAGCAATGTGGATGTGATAATGGTATGTTGACCTTTGAACTAATATGATGCAGTGACCAGAAGTCCATCTCTTCTGTCCTTCCCGTCTCTGTCTCTGCCTCTCTTCCTCTCTCCTTTTATCTGCCCTTATTTTCCTCTCTCTCTCTCTCCCCCTCTCTCCTTTTATCTTCCCTTGTTTCCACCTCTCTCTCTCTCTCTCTCTCTTTTCATCTGTCCTTTTTTCTTCCCTTGTTTCCCCCCCCCCCCCTCTCTCTCTCTACTCTCACTTTCCTCCTTTCCCTCTTTCTCTTCTCCCCTCTCATTCCCCCCCCCCCTCTCTCTCTCTCTCTCTCTCTCTCATTCCCCCCCCCCTCTCTCTCTCTTTTTCTCTCAAGTTATGTGTCAACATTTCTTAGGAAGGGTTCAGCAATATACCAGTTTGCAGTTGAAATCTAACACATTCTAAAAATATGTCATATATTTGATAGATTGCAGTGTCTAATGTATTAATGTAAATTATCTAGTATTATGACTCTGTCGTACAAATTCTACATCTCTTTCTCTAGGAATCTGTGAAGCAAATATATTGAACATTCCAACTTGTTTTGTTGTTGCTATTGTAGTCAAGTAACTACTGTATTTGTATATTTGCAAGAAAATTGTAGAACTTTATGTGTATAGACTCAAACTTATATATAGTTAAGAGGGCATTGTATTTGCTGTGATGATCATAATTGTAAAAAAAACAATGAAATCCTTTAGGGCAGGGTTCTTGTCAGTTATACAGTATATAAGACATCATAACAATGATTAATACTCTTTAAAATATTTATATTGAAGACTTAATATATTGACAATTTTTTTTCTCATGATTCTCTATATGGTTGTATAATGTTAATTAATATGATTATTTATGAATATGCGTACAAACATATATATATACCATACCCTTCCCTTCGGTGATCGTGTTGCATATGTAAAAATCGCACTATCGTGCACACAGTTTAGTATACATATTGCCCGCCTGCACGTGTTTGACTGTTATATATATATGTATTTATATCCTTGAAATCTACATCGTCATGTACTCACTGATGAGAACTCTGAGCTGCACAAATCCTCTCTTTCTTGCACACCTTATTATACACTATATGTAAAACAAAGCCAAGTCTATACAAACTCTTGGCAATACCGAGAAGTATTTATATATATCATCTAATCATTTGTTTTGTTCAGTCATTTTGTTGTGTGCGTCTGTGATTGTTTTAGGCCCAAGTCTTTGCGTTGGTATGATGTAGCATCTGTTTAGAGCCAGAAGAGCGCTAACTCAAACCGTTAGTCACAGAGTCGACGCCCTTCTGACTCTCACTAGTAATATGATTTTGTATCACGTTTTGTGATCATTGCCGTTGTTGAGAGTAGTCACTCTTTTCATATTTTTTTCTTCATTATTTCAAAGTAAGATATGAATAGCTCCAAGTCAATCAGTATTCAAACTAAACCATGAGTTGGAAACAAGTTGAAGTAGGTCTAGATGACCAGCAAGCTTTTTCCAAGCTTGCCTGACATAGCTTTAACAAAAAATACTGGGCTTGTTAATTGGTAAATGCAACTCTTTCTTGGGTTGCCATTTTGCAGAGAGCTTAAGTACAGGCTGTATTAGAGGCCCCAAGAAGGCGAGCTCTACGGTCTATTAAAACTCTCATTCTCTCCTGTAGCATCTACACTTTATTATTTTCTAATGTCCTTTTGCCCTTCGTAACAATCACTCCACATTTTGTTTGGCTCAATAAATTTTGATTAAAAGCCCTAAAAAATAAACCAAATATACCAGATACACAAGTGGAAAGGACACAAATTCCTCCACACACTGCATTTCTTTTTTTCTTACAAGACTATATTGCACATGATGCTAGGAATTTTATGAAGGAAAATAAGTTTTAAAATCTTTAAATTGGCAAAAATTTGACAGATTACAATCATTGTTTTTCAATAAAAAACGGCAATTTCTTGAACATTTAGACAGCGTTCTCGCCCGTGTATATTGTTCTCAGAGTCTTTGCATTTTATTCTATCATTTTAGCGATAAAAGAAATATAATATTGTTGCCAATTTAAAGAAAGATCTGTGATCAAATTAGCCCTAAAAATAAATCAAGTCCTGAAAGGGTTAATAAGGTTTACAAATGCTATCAAACTCTCCTTGAGTTGAATACATCACGGTTGTGTTCCCTTTGCAAAAAAATACTTAAATGAATTTGCAATAATTAACTTTTTCGCCACTGTGAATTGGTTTTTGTTTTGTGATAATGAAGCGCTAAGAGATGGTAAGTTCCATCGATCTTAGCAACTAGTTGAGATTAAGCGCATTTACTTGTAAGAATTGCACAATGAATATAATTTATGCAGGTATTGAGCAGTTATATGAGTTTGCACAGGATACATTGGAATCTTTTTTTTTACAGGGGATTCAAATGTATTTGAACCTCTAAAAAATTGCCTCTTGTGTAAATAGCCCGCCTGTAGGTGATATCAGTGCATGGTTGTGTAAAAAAAAATGTCCGCCAATTAGAAAAATTCATTTCCTCCACCTCTTGTTCTGTGCATGGTTAAACACCAGTATGATTTTTCATTCCAAATTAATTTGCACCACTTTTATTTTAGTAACTAGTCTCCCTGAGCATGGATGCTGAATGTTTTAGGAGACACGCCTACACCTTCCCGAACTAGATGTTTTTAACTCCAAGCCTGCCGCCCCCCTGCATGCCTCCCGCACCAACAACTAACAATTTCTCTCTCCCATAACAGCCAGACAACTTTTCTTTCTTTCGTCTCTTTAAAACAACTGTCTGCATATCGTTTCCCATTTTTCACAGCGGACTACCTCAACAGACGACGCATTTCCTCTGTCCGCAAAAACCGAATTTTCGGCGGCCATAAGAAGAAGAAGCAGCGTCCGCCAACTTCTTCAACAGGTTTTCTACCTTTTCTATCTCGTTGCTTTCTCGTTGCTTCATGCTGTGTTCCTATTCAAGTCATTTTTATTTTTTCTCATTTACACTTATTTTTTTTGTCCAACAATGCTTGGCTGCCTGAGAATGTACTACCATAATCAATCCACCGTGCTTGATTCATTCGTTAATCCAGGGGGGTGTTTCACAAAGATCCGAAGTCGAACCTAACTCTAAGTTGGACTTATACATTATGGAGAGCATTTGTAGCCTTAAAATAAAGTATATTAAAAAAAAACAAGTTATGTATTTAAGACTTTTTATAAATTCCACATCAAGAACATGAAATCTCCTTGATGATAGAAAATATGAATGATTTGAATCAAAATGTTATGCCTTTTAAACTAACTTTTACAAAATATTTTCAATGGTGCTAACGGCTTTCCATAATGGTTAAGTCCAAATTAGAGTTTTAAGTTCAACTTAGGATTTTTGTGAAACACCCCCCAGCATATATAATATGATGTTATGCAATTAACTGAATGCCATATTTATTGTTCTCACAAAAAGGAAACGGGTGCAGACTCTATTTAACAGGACCTTATAGTGCACTAGAGGCATTGCAAAATTAATAGAACTCATCAGTAGATGTTGTAGATTGTAGAAATATTTCCAAGATAAAAATGTTGCTGATCTAATTTAAAATTTTTTTTTTTAGATACATCTAGAAAGCATATAGCTCATTTAGCAACTGAAAATTCTGTACTTGTAGACACTTCTAAACATGTACTCTCATTTTTGTAGAGAAGGGGATTTTTCTTTTAACAAAGCTGCAAAATTACTCATGCCTCTTTTCTAGTATAGTCTTGATTTTACCGATATCAATCTAGCTGCAATTTGCATAAAACCCACCAGGGATTTGAATATCATTAAATTGTTTAGTGACAAAAAATTATATTGATACAGTCATCCAATTGCATAGCATTTCATTCATTAGTTTTCTTTGTAATTAAATATGTTATATTTGCATATTGGAAGGCTTGGGTATATTATTATATTAGCTCAGTAATTTGTTTCATGATTTGTTCCAACATTATACTAATCTTTATCTTGATAAACAGTTTTGTTTTTACTACTATATTATTGTTGTATAATTGCCTGAGCATTTTGAATACTTTTAACTTTTAAACTTTTTAATATTTTTGTTGGTTATGAATTGTTGATGCATGCTTGCATCTTGTTCATTTGTTCTATTTGGCTCAGACCCCTTCCTTAATGAAAAAAAAAGGATAAATCTAGGACAGCTACCCAGCCATAGAAAATATTGTACCCCAGACAACTACCCCAAACAACTACCACAAACAACTACCCCAGGGGGTCTGGGACTACATCACCAAGATCGCAACACTGTGGATAACTACCCTCAATCCCATAGGACAATTACACCCCAAGTGGTATAGTACTTCTTTGTAGGTAGTTGTCTGAGAGTTGGGGTAAAGGGGGGGGGGGGCTGCTGTCCTAGGGGTATTTGTCCATTGGGTGGTAGTTTGGGAGGTCATATTTCTCCACACACAGAAAAGAGAGGTCAATTTAGGATGCTTTGTGATGTTTCCATTATGTTTCCAAGAATTATCTGATGTGTCACACTGTGCTTCCAAGTGTGCTAGAAAAAATGTTAGAAGATCGATCATCAAGGGAAAGGCTTGTTGTACCATTTCAAGAGCAATTCAAAACAGCTCAAAGGAAAGGACTTTTAGATCGTGATATTTCAACAAAACATAATCATAACTCTGCAATGACGTTCATGCGCTATCAGACCATTTCACCACCGCTATTGAGGTTATGAGTATGAGGTTACACAATACACAAGACTCTACAGCCTTCTTTATTTTTCTCTTAATTACTGCATACGAAATACACTGTACAGTCTTAAAGCTGGAGGCGGCAATTTTGTTGACATATAAATCACTTGTAGAGATCATATTTCTTTTGCTAAGACTATTCTAAATTGCTTTTTTCATTTTCACTTTACAAACAGAATTTTCTAGAAAAAATTAGGTTCATTAACCATATAGGAATATTGTTTCATAAAAAGTGACATTTCAAACACATTTTATGAAGAATTCTTCCCTTTTATCTTCAGAGCATTTTGATGGCTTATTAACATAGCTGCAGATGACTATTTCTATATAATGATTGCTTTGCAAAAATATGATACAATTAAGAATTGAAGCCAGGCTATTAAAGTTAGAAAGTATATAATAGAATTACTATCAAAATACTATGCAGAAATAAATTAAAATGTTCATTTGTTCATGCTCGTGACATGTACTTGCAGCATTTTAGTTGATAAGCATTTGCTTATTGGTGTTTTTTATTTGCCTGTGAAGTTGTTTGCCCAATTTCAATCCATACCTGTTTCAAAATCTTGATATATAAGAAGGATTTGGTATTCTTGTAGCTGTAACAATATTGAAACACATTGCAGGCAAAACATATGGCCACGGCATGTGTTGCCTATTCATGAAAACATCAGAACTTTTTATGAAAGATTTTCACAAAAAGTAATTTTAATCTAAAAGATCTAATTTTTGGAGTTCATAAATATAAAACACAAAAATACAACTTTTATGAAAGATTCTCAGCAAAACATTTTTAAAGGATCCATGAGTGAACAGTAGTATTTTATGAGTAAAAATAAAAAAAATCTTTATCAGCTGTACTTCCTGTCAAATAGGTTTTAAAGTCAAGATTTGAAGCAGGTTATGGAAATTTTACAAGAGAGATCTATTTGTTTTTTTCAATCATTGAAAGCATTGAAAGCATTGTGCCATTCGAATGATACATTTGATAAGAAAAGGCAAAACATTTGCATTAGCTGCTTCATATCATTTTGCTGATAAATGTAAATTTATTTATTATTTGTTATGATTTAATTTGGCACATTTTATTCTGCCCTGAAGAAGTTATAACAACTAAAAAAAAGCTCAAAAACATATATTCAATATTTATTGTTATCATTATCATGTGAAAACAAATATAAGCTTATCTCTATTATATATGATCGGTACTTGATATGTTTTATATCTTATCACGATTGAATCAGTGAAGGAAACTTTATTTAGAATTGATTGAAAATATACCCAAGTAATTTGGGCTGTTAATGTGATATACAAACATGTATCTGTTGTCCCATAACAGTTTCAATATCCTTTGATTGAGCAAATAATGACACTCTGTGGAAAATACATTGTCTTCATTTAAAGTATGAACATTGATAGAGAATCTCATTTCTTTCTTAAAATGGTGAAGATATATACTCTCTTAAAGTGTAGTTTACTGTACGTGATTCACTTGTTCCCATAAAAGATAAGTTTTTAAGAAATGCATCTATAATGTCCCCGAATCATAGTTATAGGATTATAGAACCCAGAAAATTCTTATTTATTTATTTATTTCTCTAAAATCGAATTTTTGTGAGTTTGTGATCATGGAGTATACAGACACTCACTTTGACAAATAAGCCCGAGACATAGCCAAATTTTAATGATGATCTCAATTTTCTGTGTCCTATAATACAAAATGAAAATATGGAAAATTGCATGATGAGGATCGTTCTATAGGACAGTAGGCTATCAAACAAATTCAATTTATAAAAATCAAGATTCGGCAAATTAAGAATGAATTCTTGACTATCCCTTTATGTAAATTGATTTAGTCCCTCTTTGGAGTTTGATCTTATTTTACTGTGGGATAGTTGTACAAACAAAAGAAATGAGAGGAAAAATGTATCCTTATGTTAGGCTAATGTCTGCCTTTTATCATGCTTAGTTAGTAATATCATAACTCTCTATAGATTCACCTGTTTCAAGTAAGAATTAGTTGATAATCCAACTTAGCCCTTTGACACTACTTTCACTGATAAGTTGTTGCAACCTTCTTCCAGGCTCGGGCTTATTTGAAAATGCATGTTTTCACCAATCACAAAAGAGCTGTGTAGTCACATGATAGCACTTCACACAAGAAATTTTGATTAGCAAATGACGAAAACTTAGCCATTTTGCTAACACCATCATCATGTCGTCCAAATATATTAAAGAAGAAAATGCTTGTCAAATCCAGCCGGCAAAACTCTCTTTTAATTTCTCCCTTTCATTATCCCATTCTCTTTTATTTCTCTTTTATTTTCTATATTTTTTTATTTCTTTGCTTTCCATCTCACAAACTTTGCCCCCTCCTCCCCCGACGACCGTTCATTGCCTCCTTCACCTTGTCTGTCTGTGCGTGGTATGTCCGTTGTTTGTCTTTTTCGTGCTGCCTCTCTTTGTTGTTTTTCGTTTGAAATATTTAGTGTCCCCTACTAATGGCGACCCTTGCCCCCCCTCTCTCCATGTGTCCTTTTCTGCCACTGAATCTTCTGTAGTCACGACTACCGTTCCCGCAGCATCCAACGGGGAAAACATACCTATGCAAGAACACACCCCGACCATGGATGGTAAGACCTCTCCTTCCGACTTTGAATTTTATCCACAGCAGCCATCTTCATGCAGACATCTCTCTTTCGCTCTTCTGTCAATCAGATTCATCGTTTTGTCTTTTCTTGACTATCTGTTTTCATGTCCAAAGTGAATTTTTTCTTTAAAAACTTTCCTCTCTTCTTTCTGATATCTTTACTTTTTTCTATGTGATAAGTAATAATAGGAACATAGGTTTACAAATTGTTCCCCTCTCTCCCTTTCTCCCTCTCTTCCTCTCTCTCTCTCTCTCTCTTTCTCTGTCTGTAATTTCCTCTATTTTTCCTTCTCTAATCCTCTTCACATCTCAATGTCTTTTCCTTCCTAGTCTTTCTTTTACTCTCTTAGTAGCCATTCTATTCCTCTTCATTACTTTCTTCTTTATTTTCTTTATCTCTTCTCTCTTCTTCATATTTTCTCCACTTGCTCATGGAGATTCACACATTCACCAAAAATAAACCTAAAACCTCCATCTCCTTCAAGTATTTGATGTGTTACATCACACATACACAGCCGTTACCCCTTTTTTCTCCATCAAATCACTCCAAAAATAATCATGTTATCGTCCACACATTTTTAGTCAGTCCCTCAGCCATGATGAACAGATGTTGTTGTTGCGATTAATGGCGTTTCCATCGTCATTCGATGATTTCCGCCAGGCAATGTGAGAGGGCGTAGTTACTGGTCCTCTCTTAATACTTTTACTGTTGGATCGACGATAGCCTACCCCTACCCCTTTTTAAATATGGTATCACCCGATCGGCATGTGTATGACACAGTAACCAGGTAATGTGCATTATGATGACGATATAAAAACATTTTAATGGTGAATGATTACTATACTCTTATTCTTTCATCTCCCTATTATTCTCTTGCTTAATCTCATTATCAGACACTCTATGTATTCCATATATTACTGCAGTTGAAAATATGCCTGTACATATTTACGGAATGTGTAGTATTTCATCTTTATCTCAGTACTTTCATTGAAATACAAGCATCTAGTGATGCAATATGCAAATTATGTAACCACCAGCTTTGAAACTTGAAACAACCAGTGCTTGCACTCTTCTAGCAAATATGCTTTCCTAGTTTCAAGAAAGCACACAATAACTTCACCACGAATGAAGTTTGCGGCAGTTAGGAATAGTAGTCTTTCTTCTCCAAATTTTCGTCTTCCAGAATCTACCTCAAACACAGATTCAAATAATGCACCCCTGATACCGACCCAGCCTACAAGACAGAGTAAGCACTATAGTATAAGGAATGCACACCCTTAGAAATAACAAGCTCGATTATTTTTCCTTAATTCATCTTTTTTTCTGTTAAAAATGAAACAGTTTATGTTATTAAAGTATATTTATGTGAATGGACGATTTAAAAAGTGTTAAAACAGACTGACTTGTTATTCAACGTTTAAAAAGCATGATATTCTAAATATGGTCAATGAATATTGATATACGGGTGTAGAAAGTTGCTAAACAGTATAATGCAACATCTATTGATGTAGATTTGGTAGAATGTAGGGATTGTGAGTCTCTCTTTCTAGTCCTCTGAGTTTTAAAAAAATGAACTTGTCGTCTAGCTGTGGTATTTGTTTAAGGTGCTATTTAATATTTACAATCCTAAATGTTGTGAAAGACACACCAACAAAACAAAAAACATTTTTTAAAGAAAAAATACATTGTTATGTACTTAAAGCCATTTCTCTGCATGCCTTTCCCAAAAGCAACATTAAACAAGTTTTTAAGAAGGAGGCTAATTTCCTCAATTTTCCAATTAATACTAGATTGTAATCATTTCACTTAGAATTTCATGTCTTACATATTTAAAGCTTGCTAGATTCTACATGAACTCTAAATTTCCAAGTTTTAACTTGAAATGTTAAAAAGTACCATGAATAAAATTCAAATGTAGCTTTAGAAGTAGTGATGTAATTTTTTAATCAGTCTATATATCTATTAAAAGAGAATATGAGATAAGGTTCTGATTTCTATTTGTCCTGTTGTTCAATTGCCCTAAATAAACACAACAGAGAAATCATCCTCGCCGGAGCCTGAGAATACAGGTAAGACATTGGATGTCTCGATGGAACATGCTTCTAGCGGAACGAAAAATACATATTCCACCCAAATATATCTCGATGTACACCCCTAAATACACTGTATGCACGCTAGAAGCAGTACCCACCTTATTGAAATGTCAACAAATTGGTGTAAACCCATGATTGAGACGGTAAAAGACAGTGAATGTTAATACAGAATGAGCTTCTAGTCAAACCAAACTTGTGTACTTCTATATCTACCACCATATATCTTGATGTATGTTTACTCCCCTGAATATCATGTAAATGCACGTTGGATGAAGTACCCCCTATGTGAAATGTGTCTGTCGACAAAGATAGTGCAATGGATAACCCCCCTTATATGCCTACTGGAAGTATATATATATGTAGTATCTCCTTGTGAAATTTTTGTTATTCACATTAGCAGATGAGGGTCACATGGCACTCTCTGTGTAGTATTCAACCCTTTTTTAGTTGTCAACATTTATCACTGTACACCATATATATTGTACCACGCATGTTTAAGGCAGTTCCCCCCCTGTATTACTGTGGAACCAGTGTCACGCTGTGGTCAAAGCAGTGCGCAAGCCCTTTTAAGGTGTGTTCTCTAAACAGTCTAATGTGTGGCTACTAAAGAGGATCGTAAAGTGAACAGTCTGTTACCTTTGTAAAAGAATAGAATATTGGAATATCTTATATCCTCCCATATGTGTTCCCCTCAGCACGTTGCAGTCAAAAGGATTTAAATATTCATATGAACACTCGTCTATAAGTGGTTGGCAGTGCAAACAGTCTTAATAGATGATGCAAATCCATACTTATGAAGAAAGACAAAAATTACAAAACAAAACTGTGGAGCAGTATGCTTTTACTGATAGAAAATCACATGTAGATTTTAATAGGATACTGAGTTGTTTAATTTTTTTACTGCCTATACTTGATATTGTATGAAACTTTTGTGCAGCGGAAAAACACATATTGTCTGTTAAAAGCAAGAAAGGCATTAACATATAGAATTTACCTTAGAGTTAATGTCCTTCTTGCTCTTTAAATAGCAGACAACTTCACACTGTCACACTCTTATTACAGGCATGAATCCGTTGGTGTATGTACAGTCACAATGCTGTTTCACATATGACATTTATGCACTATACTTGTACTGTGGTACACACTTTATGGGACTGTGTCCAGAATTTTGTACTTCAATCATGCTTTTGCAAAAGATTGTACACAGTATTTCACTAATGAATTATTCAAAAGTGCATGTTTTTGCTGCACACATTTGATGGAAACTTGCACACACAAAGTGTTTCACATATCACAATAATGCTTGTGGTACACTGTGGCACACTATGTGGAACTGTGGCTTATAGTTTTGTACTGAAACTTGCTCTTGCAAAATCCACAATGATAAAAGTGTACGTGCTGCATACATCCGGAGTATGTGTGCACACATCGTTGCAGTATTGTTTGTACACTGTGGTACGTGATCTGCAATGGGCACTTGTGTTTACCATTTAAATGACAGTGCCTGTGATATTTATAAAATGTTGTGGAAGATGAAATATAGATGTAGACCACAACAAAACTCCAAATCACAGTATTCACACATAAACACTGTCTCATTGGGACATTATTCCATCTTTATACACACTCACAAACACACCATAATAACCCACACCTTTTCACGTTTGACTTCATCATGCGCCACATTCTTACATATGTTGAAAGTGTTTTACAAATTGCACACCACTATTGTCTCTTTTTCAATCATTTTAATTCAATTTCGAAGTTTTATTTTGTTTGTTTGATAAAACGATTCTTCAATTTGTATAATGGTAAGAGGACCTGCAAATCTTATTACCGGTAATCTTTTTTTCCAGGCAATGTAAAATTAAATGAAATATATATATTGTCCACAACTGAAGAAATAGGGCTCTTCTACTTCATTTTTGTTTCGTTCATTTTATTTTTCCTTACCTTATTATTGTTTTTTCATTGTTAAATTCATTTTATTTATTTATTTTCGGTTTATGTTTATAATTGATTTTGCCACTTTTTTGTAAATGTATTTGTTATTATTCATGTTATATATATTCTAAATCAGTCTTAGATATGTCTTTATGATCTTTTCAATTGATCTTAATGTTTTTGTAATTAATCTTCCTGTAACTCTTTGTTCATAACTTTAATTGTTTACTAAATATGTATATTCACTCTGTATAAACTCCAAATTGTACTCTCTCCTAGCTTTTGTGTAAATTTGAAGTCTGTTATATATCAGCTAAATAAAATATCTTTCTAATATCGAATTGACAATTGTCAAATATTTCCCCACAGTCATTCTTACCCCCGACGCTTCATATATTTCCTTACAGTATGATTGACCTGTCATGTTTTTCCTAGACATAAACACATTTCCTCTCTATATTTCACAGAAGTATTCATTGCCCATTCAATTTCATTTGCAAGCTTTCTTTTTATTGATAGTATCTAATTTTCCTAGACAGATTTTTTATGTACCATCCTTAGATTACCATATAATTTCATTTTGGTTTATATTATGAGTTACATATTTATTTATAGAAGTGAAACTTTTCATTTTTATCTTAGTATTTTATATTATCAGTTCATATATTTATATTTTTGCCTAACCCTTTATCACAATTTGCTTCCTATACTCATATTGCTTTTGAACTGAGTATTTTCCCTTCAAATTCTTATCTCATCCTGCTTGAGTTCCCAATTGGAATATATTTTATGATCACATTCCATGAGATGTTCTTGACTAAAAGCTTTCTTTAATAAATTTGTTAGCTTAGGATAGCAATGCACATCTATTACATAAATTGCAATTGTTAGCTTACACAGATTATACAATGAAGCAATTTCTAACTTTAATATTGCAATATTCAAGTCTAAATGTGTATGGACTTAAGTAATATTAGTGATATATGATGATCACTTTGGCAGTGAATAGTGCTGGAAATATCAGCCAGGACTATTGTGTCAATATAAGTTTAAAAATGTGATTATAGATATAATACTAATTATAATAAAGAAATCAATATCATAATGTGGATTTCATTGATAATAATATAAAACTGGTAAAAGTTTTGAAAAGAATAATGATAAAGAGGAAGGGATAATTGTGAAGATAACTACATGCAGTAAACTGGAATTGAAAAGATATGGCAAATGTGAAAATTGAAGTTGGTTAGTTTTTATAGAAAAAAGAAGCTTGAGTAGATATCTGCTTCCAGTAGACCTAGTCTTTTTAACACCACTTTATAAAAGAATACTTAATAGCAAAACAACAAAAATAGCAGCAGCAACCACTAATGTTTGCAACAAGTATGAAATGTACACATAGATTATAGAGCGAGCCACTTAAAAATAGGTTTTGCCTGACTTAGTTTGCAAGTTGAATTTTATCTCTCTCTCCTCAGCTCTTGCTGTTCCATCAAACCTAGGTGCAGGAGGCAAAAATGGCATGCAACTACAAGAAAGGTATGTCATATTTTTGTTTCTGAAACGATAATAATACCTTCCATTGTTTAATGGGATTGTAAATATTGTCTGTTTAGAGCCAAAAGGACATTACATCTGTTTTAGAATACAGGTGTTAATGCCCTTTTGATTCTTGGCAGATACTAATAAAGGTATCCCTTGCTGTAGATCTTTTTTTCTTCCAAGATGAGGGATCGATGAGATTGAATGGGGTTTTGGTCTGATATGGCAAGAAATCACTTTGACACATAAAAATAGGCCTAGATATGGATAAAATTGTTAATGTTAATAGTAGGATTAATAGCTATGGTTCACGTAGTAATATTTTTAGTAGTATTAGTTAGAGGTGACATTACAGTACATGAAGAAGTAGTAGTTGTAGTAGTAGTACTAGTAATATTATAAGTAGTAGTAGTAGCAGTAGTAATAATAGTAATGGTATTAGTAGTCGTTGAAGTATATTTGCTGATACATATCTGGCAGAGTACTTTGAAAATAAATGTTTCATTTGATCTGTCTCACCAGGAACATTACGATCAAACGTTTCATGTGTCAATAGGGTCTCTCACTCATACATGCATAATTGGCCATCTTTATACCATGCTGGTTATCTATATATTTGTCATACATGAATTCATCATTGTATTTTATCATATTTGTTGTGGAGAAAACTCGATATCTGATGGATTTTCATTGGTAAATCAACACAGTCATTGGAATGCTCTCATTTTTAAGATTTCAGGCCACAAGTTTTTTGCTTATAATTGATAATCAAATCTTCATTGGCAATTTCATATCTCCCATTGACCAATAAGAATCAGTCTTTGAAAGCTATCATTTGAAATGACTATATTTCTGCCTTAATAGGATTCATTTATCTTTGTATTTTATACCAAATATATGTATTATTCTGATGAAGTATGTTTAGAAAGGTATACAGCTTATTATCTTTTAAAAAGACCTTCATTTCCATACAGACTACATTTATTTACAGAATGTGAATCTTGTTTAAAGTGGAGATTTAAAAAACTAAACATTGTCTTTTATAGTCTAATATAATATTTAGTTATTTTTAGTACAGGTAGCCTAGCACTGGTACATTTGTGATAATTATGATTTAAAATTACTTACGTTTTATTTGGAGATATACCTGTTATTCATTTGAATTGATATTACTGTAGCTTATACGTACTTGTTCTGTCCTTTTTAATTGTGGTTTGACATAGATGTAGTAGTTATTTGTCTCAGAGAAAACTGTTATCAAGGTACGCCCTAAAGTTCCTTTGTTATTCTTTAATGAGTTTCCATTATATCTAACCTCTTATCTATCCACTCACCCTTCCTTTCCTTAACCCATTCCCTTCTCTACGGTATTGGCCTTTGTGTCAACATTTTTGTTGGGGCAGGTCATGTAAACCGTTGTATATTGACGGACAACCGTCTGGCCCTCAAATCTTAAACATGACCCAGTGGCACAGACGTAATTCAACCATGATCAGAAGGTATTTTTCTGTCTACATTTCACTCCAAAAAAGCAAGACTTTCCTGCGAATCCCTCATACCTTTTCTATCTGCTAATGGATTTTATTCTTGGCCTGAGAATGGTTTTCTGGATATCAGACATGGGAATCTTGCCTCATGCATGAAAAAAAAATCTCTGTTCACGGCCCGGTTTCACAAAACTTGTTATGGAAAGCAACTTCCACATGCCTTTGCTTGCAGCCAATCAAAGGCAGCCGTTTAAGTAGCTCATATCAATCATCATAACTTGTTATTGAGAACAGGTTTTGTGAAAACGGGCCTGGATGTAAAACATATCCCACCGCTGCCACCAGTTTAATTCAATGCTGCAATTTCCGACCGCATTAAAAAAAAAATTGAAAGGGCACAAAAATTGTTTATAATTTTGGACCAAATGGCCAATTTTTAAGATACAAGAAACCATTTTGATGGCAGTTTAACAATGCTTACTAGTAAACAGCCACCTTTCAATGATAATACACAGGTAGGACAAAAGAATCCTTAATGTTCACGACAACAATTTCTTTCTAAAGATAGCATATTACTTCTTTCAGAGGCTTTGATTACCTAGCAAATTAATCACCTGATGAAAAGCCATCATGGCCCATCCAAAAAATGCTGAATTGAGCTTGATCATGGGTTGTAAAAATCGAATTGGAACCATTTTAGGACTTTAACATCATTGTTTGGTTGGCATTGGTTGAATCTTTTGCACAATTTGAACTATAGACACTGACGAAAAGACAAATAGTTTATATGAATATGTTCTCATTGTTGATACTTCAATTGTGAATTTTAATAGATTGATTAATCTCCAAAAATCACACCATCGCAAACAAAGAATGCAAAAGAAAGCAGTGGGTTTGGGTGGATGCTACTCTTGCTAGTTAACTGAATGGCACTTGGATTAAACTGGTTGGCATTTGAATGGAAATGAACAGTCATCCCTGATTTTATCAATTATTAAATACATGCATTAGACATCAAAGAATTATAATAAAAAAGAATATAAACATGAAATTGAACGGGAATGCATATACAGTGCAGATCATGTAGAATTTTGACAAGCATGGTATTATTACTGCCACTTTTAATATTACTTGTTTGTGGTGAGCTTTAATCTTTAATTACTCCATAAAATATCAGTGGTTAAGCATGAGGTATCATCTGTATATGTTTTTATTTTACTCTGTATGGGTTGAATGTGGAATTGACTGCATGTCTAACCGATTTAATCTGGATTAGTTTTGGTTTATGTATGTTAGTATGGAAAAATAAAGGTATGAGGCCTATCTAATGATAAATCCAGGCAACATTCTGTGGCAACTTCTCTTGATTTGATTCACAAGTGACTCAATCATGTTGATTGTGTTGGTTATTTCATCCAGGAACTCGACACAAGAAACCAAAACAGATACAAGCCCTGATACATTCATTGGCAGGTATTTTCCTGGACTGTAGTGTTCTGTAAAGTCTAGTGGCACTTTGTAGATGCCATCACTTACTAAAACACTTATAAATGGAAAACTCGGACAAGTGCTAACTGGTCGTGAAGGTTATAGAAAGAAAGAAATTATGAGCTGTATACGTATTGTCGGGGAAATGTAGAATAAAAGTAGAAGCAGGTGTTGAAATAGAGGTAGTAAAGTAGAACTAAAAGTAGAAGTAGTAGTGGTACTAGTACCAAAAAAAAAACAGTAGTAAAAATAGTAATAATAAGTTGCATTAATAGTAAATATAGTTCTAGTGATATCAGTAAGAATACATGTTTATTTACAGTTCAAGGTCATTTTTGTAGAATTAGAAGTGAAATGTAAATGATTTCAGGATACCGGCAACACTGGCCTGTCAATAGTACTTAAGCTCTAGTGGAGATTAACATGTTTGCCCTAACAGCACATAATTAATGAGAGCTGGCTACACCAAAGATTTAACATTTGAGGGGTGGTAATTACACCTATAAATGTAAGGTAAACTCTGAAGTCTGTAGTAACTGTTCTTTTGTAAAAGTCAAGTCATTAAAATAAAAATATTAAATTGTGTTGCTCATTTCAAAGATTTGTAACCCAGTTTCTCTTCAATCATTCTTGGTAAACTAGATGGATGGAGAACCATCTTTGAATTATTGTAATCAACATCTCTAATATATCCTATTCTGTTTCAACAAAATTTCATATTGATAATTCATAACAAGATAATGTTTTTACATTTTTTACATTACATCCACATCATGCAATGCCAGAGTAGACAGTTTCATTCACGCATTTTTAATACCAGCTTGTCACGAGTTTTATTTCTATCACCAGTATTAACTTAATTCCATGATATTTAGCTGAATGTTTTGCTGGGTTTTATTTTTATTCTTCTTTTTTCTTTCTTCTTCTGATGAACTCAATTTGGGATATAAAGATGTAACAATTTTTTAATGTAATGTTATCCTGATATCATTTTGAAACTAGTTACCGATATTTAAAAGACCAGTAAATTAACTCTTTAACTACTTTTACTATGCATTTCTTTTTTTAAATAATTATTGTGTTATTATTGATAAATAATGATTATGGTAATATTGATCAATTGATAATGACAATAATGATAATGATAAATTATTCTCAGATGTTTATAATATGACTATGAATGATGTATTAATGGAATAATTTTGCACACATATATATAAAGCATATGTCATTTGCAGGTGATTGATTTATATAACTTTACATATATCATTTCATATCATTATTCATTGGTGTATCTATATTTTTTTGTTTTTCCACACTCTGTGTGTTTTGTTCTCCACGCCCCCCTCTCACTCCTCCACACGCAGGACCGGTGGTTGCCCACGCCCCAGTGTGGGGTCGCTGGGTCAACTCGTTCTTAAGCTGAAATATGCCAATGGCAACCTAGACAGGACCAAAAAGCTGATACAGCATTGGTGGGTTCAATGCCATGTGATCACTAACATCGCCTGTACTACCCCCTCGTTGTTGTTCCGTTGGCCTCTTTTCTGTCCTTCTTGTCTCTCCTAACCCGTTGTATGGCCCTATGCTGCTCAGTGCAGAGTACAGGCATAGTTCCTCTCTCCATCTTTCTCTCTTTTTCTTCTAATCAGCAATGATTGTAATTATAGATGCAGATTTCTAGATCAGTCAACAACCTCTCAAAATCTAGATGCCTATGTGCTGTAGAAAATAGTGCAGCAAGCACAAGCATGTGTGTCTTGCATGGTATATCCAAAACAATATCATATTTAGAAACAATGCCAGAAAGCAATATTTTGATCCCTATTCCAAAGCAAATGCACAATAAAGCAAGTGAAGAATTGCATATATATATATTATATAGCATTTTAGCCGCACCCGCAACATATGTATGTATATATCTATAAATCTGCAAAAAATTGCATAGTTTTCTAGTTCCTTCTCTTAATTTATCACACACTAATAGTTAACCTTTTGGAATTTCAGGTTTTCACAGGAATTGTGTGAATTTCTAGTTGGTGGATTTTCTGTTCTATTTCTTTACACTTTTAGTTTTGTCAATTGAGTTGTAAATAAACAATTCTAACCATTGAGTTTGGGGATCTTTTGAAGGTTATTGGAGTTTGCTTGTTGTGTTAGGGTTAAAAGCCTGTATTCTGTTCTCATTTCAACCCCAAATATTGTAACTGCCTGGCTGACTCAATTGTTTTTAACCCTCTCAATACTGCCATTAGTTTTTATGAAACCCAAACCCAAAGAGTTGTGTATTAGAATAACATTATGCCACATTTGTTCTGTTATGATGCTTTCAATTACTTTTCGTATCAAAGTAAATTACAAACAAGAAATTGTAATTACATAGTAACCCTAATATACTTTCCTATTCAAAATACAATAGTCTAAAACGATTTTTTAAATAGTGGAAAAAACTGGACTGAATATCAAGCAATTACATTATTCCAATGGCCAAAAATCAGTCAGTTTTTATTTGGTATGGAATCAGTTTGGGGTGTGTCTAAGGTATTAAGACGAACATTTTGAAATCATAAGATGATAAGAATTAGAACTTTTCAAAAGCTATTTATTAAGTGGAACAAACTACTTTAAAATTGCCTTGAGAATCTTTTATCCCGGTAAATACATGTAAATAATTATAAACAAATAATGCTTTCCTTATATTTCATATGCATTTTTTTTAAAAGAAAGCTGTGGAAATACAAACTAGCGTACTCATGTACATGTACTGTAAAATTGTGATATTAGAATAGTCTAAATTATAATATTCTAATAACTTTGACAATATCCTGTAGCGATCAAACAAAAAAGGCAGCCAGTCAGTTACAGTCACTTATTTTGTTTTCATAATATACCACCTTAAATCCTCCATTTTGTTTCAGGTTGTCTAGAGTAGCTTGGTTACATCATAACCCTAGTCCCCCGTGTATATCGTCATTAGTCAATCTTGTTTCTGTTTATCTGTCTGTTTGCTTTTTGTCTAACGGTCCTTCTGGTGGTCTTCTTGGTTCTCTCTTTCTCTAGACCTTGATAGAGTCATAAATATCCTCTTTAGATATGTCTCTTTCGCCCTCTATATTTAACATAAAAGCAACATATACCCACTTAGGTTACCCCGACTAAATGTATGTATACTCCCCCCCCCCCCCCTCTCTCTCTCTTGTTCTCTCTCTCCTCTCTCTTTCTCTTTCTCTTTCTCTCTTTCTCCCTCTATCTCTCTTTCTTTATCTCTCTTTCTTTCTCTCTCTTTCTTTTTCTCTCTCTCTCTCTTTCTCTCTCTCTCTTTCTCTCTCTCTCTCTCTGTCTTTATGTTTCTTTTATATTTACTTTTCATGTAATCTATATCTCAAGTATCTTTCAGTCCATTTTGTTGAATAATTCATATATGTTTGTCTATCTTTGTGTCTGTCTGTCTCTCTCTTTGTGTCTCTTTCTCTCTCCCTGTATAACCCATTCCCTCTCATCTCAATGTCGAAATCACAACAAATACCACCTCTTCTCTTCAAATAATAGATCTAGATAGATCCCCAAAAGCCTTGCTGCAAGTCATTCATTCATTGCCATTGTGACATATAGAACATTCATCCCAAAACTCCCAATACATGTTGTAGCTGTAGAAAATCCATCACGTCTCCCTCCATTCTCCTTCATCATCATCATCGTACACCCATGCCATGCACTACAAACATTGGTGTTCAACCCTACACATATATTGGTACTGATCAAGATAGCGTTCATGTGGATGATTAAGACGTCAAAATCTTTTGTCACTTTCTTTCTCTCTTCCTAACAAAACTCTTGCAAATGTACATTTTCTGAATTTGTATACACATTATGAAACATATTTTTGAACACGAAGATATGCTCAGCCATGTTGCACCGTCTTGAAATCTGAAAATATATTATTCCATCTACAAAAACACATAAAATGGTCTCAATGATGAATGGCAACATCAAATATCTTTGTTTCACCAAACTCTTAATTTATTTACTTGTATTCCAATTTACTCTCAAATTGTTAAAGAGTTTGTTTTCTTGCTGCTAAAACCCCTTGCACTGCAGGAACTACAAAGTTTCATCCACATATAGTTATAAAGAACAGTGCCAAATTTGTGTCATTGGACTTGTAACTTTATGGTCATGACTTTAATAGAAATCATCTGTTTGGAGCCAGAAGGGCGTTGATAAACTCTGTGTAAATGTAAGAGTTTATGTCCTTTTGGCTCCAAACAGCCAACATTTAGACGGACGTGCAAGACACACAGCAACATGCACATGTAGTTACTTCATAGTGACGCCTCATTCTAAAATTATGTCAAAAAGTTCAAGGGTCATCACGAGACATTGATTTCTTTATCCAAGAAAAAGGGAAAGAAATTAGTTAGAATTGGATGCATGATTACAAATCCAAAGGGGGGGGGGGGACTCAAAAATGTATATAATAGTTTGAATTTCAATAAGGAATACTAGTATAAGACATTTATTTATCAAGTACTAGTATATATTTTAGATTAAATTGTGATTATTATATTATTGAATCAAAACCATATTTGCCTTGCATATTTGGAGCATGAACTTTTTTGTTAATTAACAAAATGAAGAAATAGAAAAAGTAAAGAAAAGAAATTGAGGTGGCATAACAATTTGACGTGTTAAAAGGAATGGTCAATGGTAGTATGTTGCTGCACACTCATGCATGATATAATCCAATGTAAACCATCACAAACATATTAAACCAGAATGCATAACACGGCAAGAAACAACATCACCATCACTCATAGTCCCATGTGTAGCTTTCTGTGTGTTGTGCCCATCTCTTTCCCCCCTACAGGCTAGCTACCTACGTGTTGGTGATGGTGAAACACCCTGGTGGTTGCATCAATTAACCCCCTCTCCTCTGCTTCTTTAGCTCTCATCGCTCATTTAACAATAGATCATCGTGGTTTAACTCCCTCCGTCCTGACTAGTAACATATTTAACCCTTTGAATTTCGATTGAAGTGCACCTAACAATATATTAACCAGCTTGTGTTTATTTTCCCCCTGTCTAAACCCCCCTCTCAAACCCCCCAACCTCTTCTCCTCCCCCCCCCCCCCCCTACACCCCCCTCTGGTTGTGTTACCCGGTTGCTACCCCTAGGTAAGTGTTGAGATCCAGTCGTAGCTACCTGCAACACACACCACCAACTTGTTGCCCATGTGGTGCACATCCTTCTATGCAGCTACAGCAGCAAACATTCATTGCCCTGTCATTTCCTTTCACCGTAGTTTCCAACAACCGTAATGCCCTTTCACAGTACTATTGCTACAACCATGTTGCTCTGCAAGGCTTTTTCACTTTAGTCTCCTTCAAACATTCAAGTATTTCATTCACTATCGAATGGCAATTTTATGGTTTGGAATGTTTCTCATCTTCATGCTGTATTCCTGTTTTATTTTTTTATTCAAAATTATTTGTGGACATTTTACCCATTTAGGAATTTAAACATTTAAAGATTTTCTTTCATTCTATCATACTTTTCATGAACCCCATTTTTTATTGAATATAACATCAGCCAATTTCATTTTTCACCATCACAGTAAGACCCCCAAATTTGTTGCCCATTTACATCCATTGTCGAGTCAAACATTTGCATGATAATTGAAATCTTTTATCATACTTGAATGTTTTACCCCTTCGCACAGTCGAAAACCGCTTTGTAGAAGCTCTCCTTGTACTTTCATTGGTGTCTGTAAATCACATTCGTTGAGATAGTGCTCTTTTCTTGGAAATCTCACCCATTTGATTATTTTATTCCAAATTCCTGATTTATATTACCAAAATTGCAGAAATCATTGACAGATCAATATACGATAACAGTATTAAAGCAAATGGGTCTAAAAAAATTAAAAAACATTCTGCTTTAGAGCAAGGAGGGCCCACATTCTCAAAGATATCATGCCCTTCTTTCTCTTAGACCAAAGATTTAATCAAAGAACCTTGCACCATCTTAACGAGGTCTGATTAAAGTTGTGTCATTACATTTTTGTGTCTCTTGTGGAAGAAACATTATTTTTATCGTCTGTTGAGAGCCAGAAGGGCATTTTAACTTTAGCCCTTCTAGCTTTCGACAACCAAAAATTCTCTCCCTCGTTTACCACCATAATTTGAATGAGGCAAGTGTTGCAGCTTTTCTAGACAGTACACACAAAAAATGTTCATAAAATCTTGTTGGGCAGATGATATTGAATCTGGTGTAATATTCTACCAGTTGAATGAGGCATAATTTTGAAAATAGACAAAATCTCAGCCAGTTTTTCATTTCATCTAACTTTTCACAACCATTACTTTCACCAATATCATTTTCGCAGACTCTTTTTGATTTTGTCCATCTTATTTTGATTGTTCATGTTATCAGAGATTTCTGATCATACAAGTTATATTCTCACTTTCAAATTAGCCTTCCTACTTTAAAACCTATTTTGTATTATTCTGCCTAATAATCCTTTTACTTTCAAAATTGTTCACTCTATTTGTTTTCAAAATTGTTCACTCTATTTGTTTTCAAAATTATTCACTCTAATCTTATTTATCTTAATTTTATTTCAGTTACAGTTCTATCATGAATATTGAAAGTGACACTTTTTATGCAAAATTAAACATGGACAATAAAATAAAAGTACGGTTATATATAGATTATGATCATTTGCTTTTTTTCTTTGGCACCTGATATTCTTGTATCAATATTTGTGAAATTATTTTTTCATCATTGGTGTGATTTCAATTTTTAATTTCTTTTTACCATGAAAAAAAATAAATAATGTTTTTCAAGCATCTTTAATTCACCAAATCTTTGGATTAACAATGTAAATTCAATCATTGCATACAACATTATCACATTCTTTCCTTTTAAAAATTGAAGCTTTACTTTAAAGTTGTTTTGCATGTTTTAATGAAAAGTGTTTGTTGCACTTCAAACTAAAGCTGTTGGTAGCTTTTGTTAACAACAAAAATAAATTTAAACATATTTGATTTTAGATATTAGATGCACTTTTCTTCTTCACCTTCTGATCAATATCGATTTGTTTTGTGTTTCTCAACTTAAAATACTATGTACTATGTATATTACAATACATGTGCTTTTCTAAATTTAGCAGTTTCCTCAATAGATAAATTTTGTAACACTTTCTGATCAGTAAAACGGAAATCACACCAATTATGAACATCCAATTTTACTTTTGCTTTGAAAAATTTCCCATTCATTCCAAAAAACAAACAAAAAAGGAAGTATTAGAGGTCCAAAGATAAATGAATCAAAATGAGTCTGCAGTGGAGGTTTTGATAAGTTTGGGATTCTGGGAGTGAGAACTAAATCTAAAACATATTCATTTTGGTGCATTTGTAAATTAAATTATCATGTAAGAAAAGAAAATCCATGAACTAATAATAGTTGTAATTATTAACCCATGTCTTACTTTAACTGGGTAGCTCCTATATTAAACATAAAGGGGAATATAATTCAATGATCAACAGGCTTAGTGAAAACTGAAGATGCTTGGTTCTATTAAACAAGCATAGATCTCTAATACATGACCTTTGACCTTTGACCTACAGGGTCGGTCCACACCAGAAGAGGCGTGAATCAACCAATCAGATTCAGGAGCAAGAAGATGTGGTCGAGTTTGACTGCACAGGGATGTTCCACTGGGCTCCAGAAAAATCATTGGAGGAAGCAACCATTGTAAGGAAACCTCCCTAGCAACCTGCATAGCAACTAAGACAATGCATAGCAACAAAGATAATGGATAGCATCTTTGATATCAAATGATTCATAGCTACAAAGATAAACATTGTTATATATAAATGGAGTAGGAAAAGCAAGAATATTTCAAAGACTTATATCCTTAAAAGTTTGTTAAATATGCTTGAATATTGCATTGATTGTAAGAATCCTGCCTAGCAACCTGCTTACCAATCAAGATAATAATAATAATAGCTAGTTTTTATATAGTGCTTTTCAGGACTGAAGAAAAACATTTGTCATAATAGATCAAAGAAACATGACTCCTGCATATGTGTTTGTTAAATCATTGGAGGGAAGCCACCATTGTAAGAAACCTCCCTTGCAACCTGCCTAGCAACCAATATAATGGTTGGCATTACCATCAGTTGATCAAAGCTCTGAAAAGGAAAATGCAGAAAAACGATTTTGTAAAAATTCAAAGAAAAAAATTGATTAGAATTTAATCCTTAAATGAAATGATGATAGTTGAGAACCTGCCTGGCAACCAAGATAGTGGATTGCATCTGTAGTATCAAATTAAACAGACATTGTATGGTTAATACATTTTTATTCAAAAAACTATTTACCTGCCTACCAAGATTATTTTTTAATGACAATTTTCTGGTGATGTTTTACAAGTAGATTTTAATTGCCCAAACCACTATTAAAGTATCTAAATATGTTGTACATGATATTTGAATTGGTCTCTTCATATACATGTACATGTATTTTCACCCATGTAGGATTTTTATGCCATTACACGTCATTGTGGCCATTTTGATTATCAAGTTTATGATTGATCTGTATGACAGGATCGAACACAGGCTCACAAAGTGGCTCTGACGTCACACGTGGTGGTGTGCTTGTTTGGAGACAAGGGCTCACCAATCATCGGACTGCGCAACTTCGTGATGCCTCTCAGGGCGAGCAACTTCCATTTCGAAGAACTCAAGACCATAGTCTTACTGGGTAACATAGACTACATCAGGCGAGAGTGGGAGACCTTCAAGAACTTCCCCAAAGTTTTTGTCCTCAATGTGAGTATGATGATGATGATGATGATGATGACGATTATGATTATGATTATGATAATGATAATTATAATAGCTTCATTTAAAGATAAAGTGAGTTCTGGTCATGCGATTGCACTGTGAACGAAACGTTGTGGAATTGATCAGAAAAGGCAGATCAGCTAGCATATGAGAGCTATGCTTTTCAGGGAACATTTTTCATCTGATGTTCTTCCACACTTGCATAATACATGCTCACAAATTAGTTTTCACCTCTTCCCAGAACTCAACCATCTCTTTAAATTGCGCACATATCCATCCCAGGGGATGCTCATTGCCCCCTACAAAGTAGTATTATTACCCTGGCTTTAGCCCAGCTGCCATGAGGCACTAAAAGCATTCAAGAAGTAAATTCCTACCATGTACCCATTTACTAGACCTGGGTGGGGAGTGGCTATTGTACATTAATGTCTTGCCAAAGGACATTGGTGCTGTGATCCACAGTCTAGTGACGTATCTGTTAGACCAAACAACACCTCTATGGATTTTGGTAGGGGTGGAAAGGTGCTGTGTATTTAAAGTGTCCACTTTTTTCTTTCTTTTAATCACAAGGTTGGGGAACTCATTGAAATCCTCCTCAAGTAAATCTCTTGTATACAAGTTAAAAGCGGTGCTGTGAAATTGGGAAGTTGTATATTTTTCAATCTGCAGTAGTCCTGCTCAACACAAGTAAAATGCATGCAAATTTATAACTAAAAGTAATTGAATGCTTTTTAGGCATTGCTGTGTGTTTTTGAAATCCCCTCCCCCCACACACACACAAAAAATATATAAATGAATAAATAAGTAAAAAAAAATATATAAATATATAAAAAATGGAAAAAGGAATGGGTAAAAAATATGAAAATAGAGATAAATCCAACTGTCAAGCTTTTCCCCTAATTTTAGTGGCACCACATTAAGTAGATATCAATTTAACAACCTTACATGTATTATGTCCTTGTTTGATGCACAGGGGTCACCACTGAGCAGAGCGGACCTGCGAGCCGTCAACGTCAACCAGTGCGACATGTGCGTGATCCTCTCAGCCAGCAGGAACAGCCTGGACGACCAGAGCCTCCAGGACAAGGAGACCATCCTGGCCTCGCTCAACATCAAAGCCATGACCTTCGACGACTCTGTCGGTCTCACCAAGGCGGGCCTACAAGGTTGGAACAACCAAATGGTCTCGTCGACGGGTTTCAGCAAGAAGGAGGACAAGGATAAGGATGTCGATGAGGGCAATGATGATGATGATGATAGTAGGGAGGATGTTTTCCAGGATGGTGGGGATACTGATCTGCAGGGTGTGTTCCTTGTTCCGTGGTTCCCCTTTACTTCACTCCCATTTAATAATTCTCATCCCATCAATTGCCTGTACAGTGCATCGACACTTGCCTCATTGCCCCTTGCCAGTTCATTTTGATGTTTTAAGGCCACTGTATACCTAAGAACAACAACAACTGTGGGACCCCAGAAGAAATGTACAGTTCAAGATTTTCGTATCCTATTGCAATTTCTTTAAAAAAAATCTAGTTGTTATTGAGTCGTAGGTTGTGCAGTGGTCTTCATAAGCCTCATGAACATGATTCTGTGTAACATCCCTGATTTTAACTCACTCATAGCTTCCTAATAATGCAAAGATTCTAGTTAATTTGAAAAGTTAGATGAAAACTAAATTGCAATCTTAGTTCCCAATTCTTGGTCACTTCTAAAAGCAAACCAAAGCTTTCTTAATATGCAATAACTTTCATTAAGCAATAATTAAAAGCTCAAATGCAATTTTAGATCTCAATTCATGTTCACTTCCAAAAGCATCTTCTTTCAGGAATAGTCACCTCTTCTCTCTGAAGTGAAATAGCATTTAGTCTTGGGCCTCCTTGAAATCTACATATATTATCTATTCATGCATATTCATCACATCTGAAGAAAAAGAAACATGTTCAAATTTTCTTGGAGAGTCATTAAACTGATTTAGAATGTATGCTTTTAGTTCATCCATGCATAATCCTCCTAATTGGCATTGCCATAACTTTACAACAGAGTTTTGTTATTTAGGCTATCTAAAAATATCAACTAAAACTCCGCTGTCATTTTTCATGAATATTAATTCTTGAAATAAGCAAGGATAAAATCAATGCTTCTAAATACTTTCAAATTTTGCTAAGCTGAATTTTCTGTTATCATTTCTTTCCCCTTTTATTTCATTCAATCAGTATCTTTCATATTCATCTGTAAATAATCCCCCATCTTCATCAAAGATGTTCCAAATATGTTTCCAAATCAGAGTATATTCAACAACACTGTAAATGTTTTTATACTTCCCATCTTTATCATAGATCTTGATCATATTTTATCAGAATATTATTAGATATTTAATATGCAATATTCATTTGGTTTTATTTTGTGAACATGTGCATGTCTATTCATTTTTTTTTATATCCCAACCTAAACCACTTTTGTGGTGGAATATATATTTTATTTAAGGACCCTGCATATAAAGTGATATTTTAGATTGAGATATTAAAAAATTGTTTGTTAAAGCCACCTTTCCGTGGAGGTCTGCCCTTAAATCATGAGCGTATCTTTTTATCAGCATTCTTTTAATAGCTTGAAATAAATCACAAGAAATCAGTGAGAAAGTTTTATGATAACTTTTGTAAACATTTTGTAAACTTTTCAATTTGTATGCAATCATTGTAATCATACATGTTAACACATGTTACTTCAAAATGGCATGCCATATCATAAGGTTAGGATTTAACATTCTGTCCCTGTTCACTAAAAAAAATGATAAGTCATGTTGTTGTCGAATGAAGTGATAAGTAAGTGCATGCAATGTTTTTGTTGTTGGCACTTTATACTGACAACTAACAAATGATAAACATTCCATCCATGTTGATGTTAAAGATCAACCTAGTGTTGCTTCACAAGACCAAGAAACCAACCACTAGGACTTTTGTCATCATATTTTGTCTTTCATTTGTTGAATTATTCTCCAGAGTCGAGGTAAGATACCCTCATCTGCACTATACTGCAATTCTTTTTTATATTGATTAATAGAGAGGGGGGATACTGCTCGTTTATTTTTATATGGTTATTAAAAACTATACTAATATAAATGAAACGCTTAGGCAATTACCACACATCAATAGGGGGTGAGGACAAGTTGGACCACTTCGGTATTGACTCCCATACAAAAGGTCACGGTTCAATCCGCTCAAAGTTTACATCCTTGAACAAGGTGTTTGCCCACATTTGTCCCTCTCCGCCAGGTGCTTTAAAGCGGGACTGCACTACTTATAGCTACTTGCGCCCTCTATATAGCAAACAATGCCTAATCACTGACCATCGGCCCCCATGGTCCCCTTTTTCTTATAATTGAGAGCTGATTTGATGAGATAGCCACCTGTCAGTGACCTTGCAGGGTGGTCTATTCCCTCCTGTTAACTAGTGCAGATAGACTTTAAATGGGCACGTGGCAATGCTGGGGTAATAATTGCAAGGTCTGCAGGAACAGTGACAGAAATTCTTAGGCTACTCTAGAATGATAAGACCATATTATATTATTATTACCTATCAATTTTCAATTGATTTAAATGCAAATTCTGACCCTGCTCAGGCTATATGGCAGCATTTGGTGCTTTGTAGTATATTGAAAATAATAGATGACTGTATTCCACGCATCCATTTCGAAACCAGTTGGGTCCAATATTGTGGTAATTCTTGGCATCAGGCAGATGAAGGGAAGGATTAAGAGGAGATAGGGAGCTTAAAAGAAAAAGATGGGGAGGGGGGCTTTGGATATAGAATTTAGGAGATCATTGGATCACCCTGAGGAACCATGAGTGGGGATATACATGAGTCAAGGGTTTGCAAAAGTGGGGATAGAGATAATGAAGAACTTGAAAAGAGGGGGGGGGGGGAGTGAGGCAGGTAAGGGAATAAGAAGAGAGGGGTACAGGTGCAAGGATAAATCAAGGCATCCTGACACCATCTTCATCTGTCATACCATCATCATGATCTCATTGCCATCATGATATCTGCGTCATGTGCTCTCTTGTAACCCTGATAGGAGTGAAGCAATAGAGAAAAATAAACAACTCATTTTGTTTCCCAAATAATGAAATTCCCCAAAATTCTAAATCGTTGGTATTTTTCTATTAAATATGCAACACTATGTAGTAAAAGAAGAATAACACCAAGAAGCTAATTTATTTCTCATTTCAATTTCTATTTTTGCCTGTCTTTCTTATTGCTTCACTCCGGTTGTAAAATTGAATGCATTTGTATTGTTGCATGAAGCATGTGTAATGTTTCAATTTGTTTAATGATTCATTTTTGCCCATAATCTAATTTCTAATAATCAAGCAATTTCACTACAACCATGCTATCATTTTCCCCTATTTATAGAATCACTTCATTATATTTGAGAAAAAAGAAGACAAAAATTGTATGCTTGCCTGAAGGATAAGTTATAAGAAGACTATTAGCAGTAGCCTCTATCATTGAAATAGAATTCTTAGGTTAGATTTTCATGAAATATGTCAAATCAGTTAACAGTAGTATTGCACTATCATTAAATGCCCTTAGCTACTGTAGTCTGTAATGCTTCAACATTTTTAGATATCATGTATTTTAATGATGTGATATAAGCCCATTTAAGAGAGAAATATATAATTTGAATAGAAAATTGAATGATTATTTCAGGCAATCAAAAGCAAGAAAGAGTAACAGTTTTGAAGAATACAAACTCAAGATGGAAAAGCATGCTGTATAAAAATTGAATTTCACATTCTTACTATGATTTAAAACAATTTTTGAATGCTCTGGAAGGGTTAATGAACATTTCTCAAGGCTTTATTTTGTCAAAAGTCCTAGGGTTAGTCTGTATTAACAGATCCAACTACATCATTTAAGAATAGAACTAATAATGATTTCTGATGACCCTTGATTACCAGGTATCATGCCGATGAGTCTATCGCCTCTACATACAAGGAGTTCAGAGGTCACGCGACGAGGATCAGCTGTAGGAGCTAATGTACCTATGATCACAGAGTTAGGTAAGTTTGTTTTGATGAGTGAAACGGTGGAGGACAAGAGGAGGAAGTCCTGATAGAAAAGTCAAGCGCTGCCACCCAGTATTTAGATAATGGCTGGTTGTTAGTCTCAATATCATATTGTTCTAAATTTAAATGGATCATCAGTAATTGTATACTTGAACAGATGTAATTTTGACGAGTGTCGTAATGGACGACGAGAGTAGATCGCAAAACATAACCCAAGACATATCCCACCGCTGTCATCCAAATATTTCATAATGACTATCGGTCACAATATCATGTATATATATATATAGTTCTAAATGTTCAGAGATCATCTGTAATTGTTTCCTGAACAGATGCAACTGTGATGAGTTTAAAAAAAGATGACAAGAGAGAGATCTCAAAACATATCCCACCGCTGTCACCCAAATATTACACAATGACTATTGGTCAAAATATCATATACATACCGGTATAGTTCTACATGTTCATGGATCATCTGTAATTGTTTTCCTGAACAGATACAACTGTGATGAGTGTCAAAAAAGATAACAAGATTGAGATCCCAAAACATATCCCACTGCTGTCACCCCAATATTACACAATGACTATCGGTATTAACAATATCATATATGTCTATCTTTTATTTTTCTAGTGAATGATTCCAATGTGCAATTCTTGGACCAAGATGATGATGATGACCCAGACACAGAGCTTTACCTGACCCAGCCATTTGCTTGCGGTACAGCATTCGCTGTCAGTGTACTGGATTCACTCATGAGTGCTGTAAGTAATCTAAGCTTTCAAGGTATAGACCAGTTTTGGAAACGCCTCCCTCTCAAAAAATGAAATGGAAGCTCTTATTACCAATCATGTGAAAGAATATGTTTTGACTTATACGTGATGATACAAATTTTGCCGGGAAACCGCCCACGATTTCTTTATTTGGTAAATTATCATTTCGATAAGCGGATTCTGCATGAGGCGCCCTTTGCTATGTACAGATTGATTTGATTCATTCTAAAGAATGCCTGCCTCTGTAACTGGCGAACATTACAGGCTAGCAGCACACAAAAATTCAAGACAATTTTCTTTATGCACTCATTGTCTGTGTGCAAATTGAATGATTTGCAAAGCTATCTCAGTCAACACTGATTTTGGGGGCAAATCTGTGGCTTGTGCTAAGTCACAACACTTCTGTATCAAGAAACTGTTTTCCCGATCTGTCTAGAGACACCAATAAAAATGTTAAAATGTGGATAATAATAAATTTGTGTCCATGGTAAGTATGGGCAAAGTATATAGAGAAAGATTGAAGACTCTATAAATGCTAGTATGCTGATGTGAGTAATGTTTAAACAGTTTCAGTGGCGAGTCTCACACCTCAGTCACACTGGACAATCATTGACTTCTTGGCCTTTCAGAGTACCGGTAATGTAATTTTTTGTTTGGTCAGGTCTTGGTCTCGGTCTTAGTCTGGGTTTAGACTGAGGAATGATGCCAGGAGCTTAATTATATCGTTTTTTCCAATATTTTCCTTCGCATAGACATACTTCAATGACAACGCCCTAACCCTCATCAGGACCCTGATCACGGGAGGGGCTACCCCAGAGCTGGAACAGATCCTAGCTGAGGGAGGTGGCATGAAGCCGGGCCAGAACAACATAGAACTCCTGGCCAACAGGGATCGATGCAAGGCTGCACAGCTTCCCCTCTTTGAGGGACCATTCGCACAATATGGGGTAAGTCCAGGGAACATGTACCTGTCGGTGGTTGTGATGACATTTCCAGTCTTCCTGTTCAGTCTTTCTCTCTCTTTGTCTCTGTTTACCGTGTCCTTTTCTGTCTGTATCTCAGCCTTTTTGTCCATCTTTATTTTCTCCTTAGCTCTCTCTCTCTCTCCCTGTCAACGTCTCGGTATCTTTCAGTTTTGGTTTGTATAAATAGTTTTGCTTTCTGTCTGAACATATCCTCAATTGTTTTTTATCTGAATACAAATAGTCAGACAAAAGACCTCTTACATTATTACTCACCTAGCTTAAATACAATTCCTGGAATTTTGCAAGAATTTGCTCTGAAGCTTTGGTGAACAAGTTCATCACCATTTCATTGATGTGTAGAATGTAATTCACTATCTTTGTTGATATTTACAGAATGGAGGCATGTACGGAGACCTATTTGTGGATGCCATCAAGAACTATGGCATTCTGTGCTTTGGCATTTACCGATTCCGAGACAGCTCGGCCTCGACCAGCACTCCATCTTCCAAGCGCTACACCATCACCAACCCGCCCTTCGAGTTCCCTCTCCTCTCAACCGACCTCGTGTTTTGCCTGATGCACTACAACCCCATCCCACCCAGCGCTAGCGGCAAGTCCAGTGCTTTCAAGAAGAAGAAGCCACGCAAGCCCAAGGACGAGAAAACTGTCAAAGAACAACCGGAGAAGGAGAAGCCTTCAGAGAGACTCCTAGACAGACCCAGAGAACCAGAGAGGCTAGTAGCATCATTCACTCAGGCCCCTACCAGCCCTGCCCTATCATCGGTACCCCTCCCATCATCCATCCCAGTCATCCCCCCTATCGAGCCCCAGAGGAACGGGTCGCACCAGCCCGATAACCGCGATTCCGAAGCCGTGACGCCGCCTGCCAACGGTAACGGTCACGGTACGCCGATCATCGTTGTGCCCGCGTCCTCGTCTCCATGTTAGGAACAGAGGAATGTATTCAGGAAACCTAAGCAGAGAGCTTGGAAGGGAGCTTGGAAGGGAGAAGAAGTGTAACTTCAGTCGGGTGTCAGGCTAGTACATGCACTCCATCGTTGTGTTAAGACTTTGTGTAGTCACACCCATGGGGAACGATTAGGGTAGCGCCATCTGATTGGGGGAAAACCCTGATACTATTTGTGCTAAGAAAATGCAAGGTACATTTCAACAGGGTCCAACAGGACTTTCACACTATGTTATGATGACTGTTTAGTCACTGTACATCTAGAAAGGAAAGCATATGTAAGATGTTTCTTGATCTATGATTTGAAAAATAAAATCTAGACCGTATAAATCAGGATTAAGAACAAGGGTATTAACATGCTTGAGGTCAGTATAAACGATCAGATAGGGTCGATCTCATTGCTCTAAGGTCAATTAAGAAAGTGGTTGAGCATCGATCTAAATTGGGATTGGAAAGAGAGTGGGCCTCGCTCCCAACAAAATATTCTTGCAATATGTTAGATTCACCATTGAAACTGGACACCTTTGAATTCATTTCAGAGCTGATGTGTAACTGTCATGTACCAAAGCACTGCCAGTTCTCTGCCTGATTTACTTCTAGATTCACTACTTAATTTAGGGATGTACCGGTAAATGGCTTTTTAATATATTAACAAAATTTTGTAACTAAACTATGACTTATACTACTGATTCATTACAGTACACTCTCAAATACTTGCTGGAGCTATGGTTTGGGCGATAATTTCTAACAAATTTTTGAAGCACGTCAAGCGGTTAGATCTTGATGCAATATTGCGTTTGACACATGTAAACAGAATGTTATCCTCATTACTATCAAACATAGAAAAATAGCTGCTCATATACCTTTGATATTTGGTCTTATGATAAACATTGCAAGTCACATACATGTATTTTACTCAGTGATCAATGATATTCAATGCAGAGCTGCAAATGCATTGCACTTATTAGAATGCGGTACATTAAACCACACATTATTTGTTATGATTGGGACTGATATTTAAAAAAAACTACTATATGTTATTCAACATGTTTACATGAGTGTCACTGCAAGCTGTACATGGATTTTAATACCATGAAGGCTAGTACATGACACATCAAACCAATTATGAAAGTAAAACACCAATAATCATTATTTACAAATGAATATACTGGTATATAAATGAATTAGTTAGAATAAATCTTCGATCAGTATTCACTCTTTCAAATGCATCAGTGAATTAATAGACTTATCAATATATAACAATACAAATAAATTCTATGATATATTTGTGTACATAGGTATATATTTGAAATGTTTTACACAATAATATTTTTAATCATATATAGTAGAAGAATGGAATATTAAATGTCTTGTTATCAAATTTATATAAAATGTAGCCAAAAACAGGGAGTTTGAGCATTAAAGATATAATTGTTCATTCGTTTCTAAAATGGACAAATATATTCAAAACTTAGATAATTATTTCCTTTTTATTTACAAGATTTACTTTTTCTTTCTTTTCTACTTTATTTATAATTCCTTCTAATTAACTGTTTGATTTTCATGGTACTTCTATATGTATATTTCAGTGTCCTTTTTATTTCAAGAAGTAAAATAACGTAACAAAGCACATGTGTACATGTACTGTATCTGCAGTACTAAACTTGGTTTAAAGTTCCCTTCTTTCCATCTAAGAGAATTGGAATCCAATTGAAATTGTTATAACAGTACTTGTTTTTTAAAGTATTAGAGATGTTGATCCTGACCGGTAAAAAAAAGAAAACAAGAAAGAATAACAAACTTAAAAGGCTTTTTTCGTTCTCCTGTCTTTTACATTTTAAGAAAGAGGTCAGATAAATGTACATTACATAATTGGGTTGAAATCGGTAGAAAATTAAATATCTTGGGCTCATCCCAGTATGAAATTACAAAAGCAAGTTTGGTTTAGTGTTCTTTTTTCAACCTAAATTCTTTTCTTGATTTTAGTTTCCCCATTATCATTTTTTTTATTATTAATATTATTGGGGCGGGGTGTTTCACTTTTTCTTTTTTCATATTTTCTCTCCGGTGTTTTAGGATTATACATTTCATTCTGCAGAATCCGTTTTATAAGCATCATTTTACTTTTTTTGTTGGGCTAATTCACAGGTTAAATGACTGCATACATACTTGAATCTGCACATTTATTCCTGCTTTGGCTTGTATGAGGTCTTCCTGATGTACGCATATCGCCCCAAAAAAGAAAAGAAACGCAAGAAAGACATGCTTTGAGAATTTTCTGAAGAATTTCATTTTACCTTTAGCTTTACTATGTGCAAAGATTGAACCTTGTGAATCGCTTGTTATCAAATGTCTGTTATATTTCAGTGAACCAAAGATTTAATACTTATTCTTTATGAAAACATTGCTTTATGTGTAGTGAAAATTGAATTTTATCCATTTGTCAGATGTGTTCAACAATCACTTTGTTTTATGTGTATAGAGAACTATTCATTGCCGATTTGAGTTTCCTCTTGAAATTATTTGTGAGTGTGTGCGTAGTTTGTAGTTTTCATCATAGCTTAGAACTTGTAGCCATTTCCAAGGGGAATTTTATCAATTGAATTAGATTAATATAAGTGTTCCATTTTATTTAGTTTGATTTACATTATAATACAGATGAATACAACTTAGGATTATGTCTGGGAGACTAGCACATGACACTATACATCTAAAGAAAAGGAGAGCCAGTAGAATATTATTTTCCAAATATACAAAACTTAGACATTTGAAATGGACCAGAACTACATAGTTGTATTAAAACAGAAGAGAATTTCAGATATCTCACTTTAAAAGAATTGATAGAAATTAATGTCTGCATCAAACCGGCAGAAGGAATGCCAATTCATAAATGCTTCAGAACTTTTTGTTGCCTTATATTTGATGGTGTTAAAGGTAAAGACCAGTATTGGAAACGCCCCAATTTCATAAAATGAAATGGAAGCTCTTATTACCAATCATGTGAAAGAATATGTTTTGACTAATACATGATGATAAAAATGTTGCCGGGAAACCGCCTGCTAATTGATATATTTGGTAAATTAGTTTATCTACATGGTCTGTGAGAGATAAACGCACGTGTCGCGCACCTGTGGGTATAGTCCCATATACATCTTTCTGTGTTCAGTGCTTGTAACTTTACAAAGACTGGGCCATATTTCTTATCATTTTGATGATTCCAGAACCTTGCAGTACACACCAATACTTATAGGCTAGATGATCAACCTTTTCTGATTGATTCCACAACGTTTCTTTCACAATACAATCGCATGACCATAGGTGGTCTTTACCTTTAAGCCACTTTTTTTTTTATTACAAAAGGAAGAACCAGTTCATATTGAAGAATATCAAAATATTTACAGGCATTTCTCCAACAAACGGAGAAGTTATAAATTTGCATGTACCGGTAGTTTACTAAATACAAGAACGTAGAAATACATGTATCTGCCAAAGGAATAATGCATGAAAAGACGTGTTTGCATTTTCTGATTGGTGTATCCTTTTCTTGCAGTGTAACCAGAAACAATTTCTGTCACCCAGCCTCTGTGCAAGAAAAACAGTCTTTCTCATAGTCAACTTTTGCAATTTGATTGAAGTATTTTAATTATTTATTTCATCTAGCTCAATACTACTAGCAGACATGATAGTTTACCGGTAGGGTTATTTCTTGACTTTCTGTTATAAAGTCCGTCATTGGAACATATTATCTATCCGTGGCCAGTGCAAGCATTTGAACATTTCTGAACTATGTATAATTGTATAAAGATGTTAAATTATGAATTATGGTGATTTAATTTTCTTATGATTCATTGTAAAAATTAACAAAGACTTGTATTATTTGTAAAAAGCTATACAAATTTGCATTATTTTTTTGCTGGGTGAAGCGCATGTTCGGTTGCAGATATATGATTTCTGTGAATTCTTGGACATAACTTGGAGGAGAGTAAAGAATTTTTGTGATGGAGAAAGAATATGATTGTTGATATGTAAATATGAGATCAATTAGAATTATTATTAAATTCATTATGTATTAACAAAAGTACTGATATATGCACTAAAGTATGTATTTCATCATATAATCCCTAAATATTTTATGATAATCCTAGATAGATGATTGAAAGGAGGAATACCCTGAAATATGCGTATGAAAATCAAAAGAAAGTACAGTATATCTTAGGCTTGTGTGGTATATAAAAACACGAGTATGATAAAAATAGTCTTGTGCAACTCAACATTTAAACATACCTCTATTTATCAAACTACAATACTTGATAAGTACAGTATATGCATATACCATCCGTCTGTATTTGAGGAGTATATACTTAATTTATTACTCAGTAAATATTTCTTTGAAACTTACATAACACATATTAATGTAATCATATATTTAGCAAGAAATCGTTGTCTCTGATATTGCTGGTAGTTTACCCAAAAATACAACAAAAGCGTTTGTGTTAATTTGCCTATAAAGGCTCATAACACCCAAATAAACTGAAACTGTTTCACTTTTTAATTTAAAACATGAAAAATCTGAATTTGATATTAAAAACTTTCAAATCCAATTAATCCAGAATTATGCTTAAAGAGAACAAAAATCAAAAACTGCTAAAAAGGTAATAATACAGAGAATTTATTGATAAAGCATATCGATGCATGTGAATGATGATCATAATCCCCTACTTTGTAAAAAAAAAAAAAAAAAAGAAGCAGCTTTCCTTGTTAAAGGGATACTGCCACCAGTGGTGTAGTCCATGTTTTGTGCAAAAGACCGATATAGGAGATAACCTTTGACCTTTGTATTGGTAAAGGTATTCATAATGCAAATCATCCGGTGCCTGGCAAGAGAATTCCTCCTGCCAGTAACTCCATGGTTTTAGGGATTCCCTTAATAACGCCCTTCTGCTGGGCAATTTGAAAGAGACATAGACATTATAGCAAATATGATGCTGGATGAAATTGCACCAGGTTTAAGGGAAAGACTAACAATGGATTATGCATCTGGGATTAGGATATCTTAATCTTAGGATTGGATTACATTTTTTTAAAACTATTACAGTTATGTTGCTTTCTTGTTTGTGTGCTGTGTGTAAAGTATTAATCCAAGATTTTGAATCTTTTTATGTTCACGGACAAATTTCTAGTACAAGGTAAACGGCCTCTTCGTCAACATGCTTGTACTTAATGTTCTATTTTGCGTAAGAACACATTATTTTTTTATCTAGTAGCATGTTTATGAAAATGAAAAGCAGGAACGATGTTAATTTGATTAAGTTTTATGTATTTCAGAGAAGAACATTCTTCTTTTCTGATTATTACCTGCGATGTATTTTATTTATGATCATAGATTACGTTTGGGCGATATGTTTGGTGACGAGTATGTTTCATTTTTGTTGGTATTGCAATCGTTGAATAATACTCTTATTTCATGTGTGATAACTGTACTTTACATAGCTGTACTGAAATTGCACTTATTTAAAACCCACCTTATAATTTTTCTCTTTCTTTACAATGAGGCAGAAGGTTTCACCTTTGAAATCTTAAGCAATGGAGTATATTGGCAAGTACTTTAAAAACTTGAATATGGTGAATATTTCCCTCATAATATTTGTAAAGCTTTTCATCAAGTGTAGGATAATGTTTTTGGTACAAAATGAGTTCTTTGGCTAATAGAAATTGAGCTCTTACTTGCAGCTCTATAACAAAAGTACTTCAGCTTATTTTTATCTTTTAACTTATGTTGTTCGTTTTTAATTTCACCAGATCATCTTCATATTGAAAGTTAAATCCCTGCATTAAGTACATTAAGTAGCGAAATTACAGCTAAGACCAAATATACTTCAAGAGCCCCTTTATGATTCTCATTTAATTCACAATCACAAGAACTTGATGAATGGTTTACTTTAACAAAGTTTATATGTATTTGCAAAAAAAACATTTTTTAAGAGATACATTTAAATCTGAAATTAATGTGTAAATAAATTTACTGACAGTGTTT